>JABUQX010005075.1:17500-22500 GCA_015478945.1 Trachelipus rathkii
TATATTATTATAATATATATATATATATTATTATAATATATATATATATTGACTGAGTTAGTGGTAGGTGAATGCATAGCACACGAACATTTGTCTACAGGAGACTCAGCCCTCCTCACCCACGACCCATGAGTGCTGGAAAAAATAATAAACTAAAGCTTCAATACCATAAATCTATATAAGCCTAAACAATAATAAAAAAAAAAGAAACATGCCAGTAAATAGGCTTTAAAAATGAAATTTGGAGACCACAACTTATTTCAGGCTATTTTTTTTTTTTTTTTTTTTTTTTACGTTATTTAATTACGGATAATTTCAAACATTTCATATAAGTTTCATGAAAATCGTCGAAAATTGGCTGCTGTCGTTGCTATAATTGATAATTTCGTCCATAGACAAATGTTATAGATATGAAATTTGCAAGCTTATCATTTCATATTTATCAACTTTGAAAGCGACGTTTTACCACTGAAAATTAATAAATAAAATATTTCTTAACCATCTAGTAAAAAGAAATTAAAAATTAAAAATTAACCCACTCCGATAACAGGACCTTTTACTTTACTTACTTTCTAACCTCCCACTTCCCTCCTATGAGAAACGGGCTAACACGAGATATTGTGACACCACTGCTGGGCTTTGGTCAGAGGTCCGTTAGAATAAACGTACTTAAAGTTGCGTCTTGTGTCCGTTAAGTCTGGGCAGTTTAGCAAGAGATATTCCGTGTCGTCGTTCGTCTGGGAAAGGCATCTTTAACAATGGGAGGGGGGTAGGAGGGTGTTTTATTAATTTTTAATTTATATTCATGAAGGGAGGAGAAATGTGTTTTGGTAAGGTTGGATTCCTGAATAAGTAATAAGTGTATGTTATATTTAGTTAGATGTGTAGTTCTTTGTTTATTTTTTATACCGTTAATATTTAATTGAAGGATGGTGGATAAAGGTTTCTGTGAGCGAGTCTCCGCATAAGTGGCAGGACCATGTTGGAGAATAATGATTAGCAGTTTGAAAGTTGGTGTATTTTAAATGATGCAAGCATTGGCAGATGTTGCATAATACTGATGTTTGTCCTCGATTGCATGATCTATTTATTACATTAAGGGCGGATATATGCCCTGGAACCGGGATTTAATTCTATATCTCCTGCTAATAGAAGTTGGGCGCGCACACCAGATATATATATATATATATATATATATATATATATATATATATCTATATATTATATATATATATATATATATACTTTTATGATATAATATATATATGATATATTATATATATATATATATATATACACCGTATATATGATATATAAATATATAATATGTATTTTATATGTATATATATATAATAATATATATTATATATATATATATGATATTATATATATACCGTATATATATATATATATGATATATTATATAATATAGTATATATATATATAATATGATTATATATCCGTATAATATATATTAGTATATATATTAGTATATATATATATATAATATATATATATACTATATATATATATATATATATATATATTTATATATAGTAATATATATATATATAATATATATAATACATTATATGATATATATACCGGTATATAATAATATATATATTGTTTCAGTATATTATATAATAATATATAAATTATATAGTATATAAATATATATGATATATATATATAATATATATATATATATATGATATATAGTATATATCATATAAGTTAGAAGAGGGCGTACGGTCCTGACGGTATCCCTCTTCTGATCCTCAAAACTTACGCTTCTGAGCTTGCATCCTGCCTTTGTAACCTGTTTGGTCTCTGCCTATCAAGTGTACTTATTCAACCTGTATCAAAGAAGGGATACTCCAGTCAACCATCCATCTATTGTACAATCGCTTTAACATATGTTCTTTCTACTAATCTTCTAGAATCCATCCTCAAGAAGAAGATTTGTAAGCATCTTAAATCTTTAATCTTAACTCCGTTCAATTGTATAGTTAACATAAGAACTCTAGATTGGTGATGATCTTTAATTTCTCTAATATCGGTGAAGAATCTTTTTGTTGTGTGGGTATACATATCGAATTCTTTCGATAGAATCTGACGTAAAGCTTTAATTGTGAAACTTTTTTTCATTCGGCATCTATCTTTCTATAAGTTCCTTTAACTTCTCTTCCGGTCACTCTGCTGCTTTTGTAGACGGTCAATGTTCCTACTTTAAAACTATCCTCAGAATTCTGTTCTATCCTCAATTCTTTTTATAGGTACTTTAACTTAATTAATGATTTATTCTGTCACTTCTCCTCTCCGTTCTTTATGCCATTCCCCTGTCCAATTGTGAAAGAACAACCACTGCAACAACAATGAAGTTGATGCCTAGGAGGGTGATCTGGAGCAAATGACCTTGAACATTTTTATATATTATTTAGTTGGAAATAAAAGCAGTGATTTAACTTCAAAAGTATAAGAAAATTATAAAATTGTCAAATAATTTTAATTAATTAATACAATATTATAGATGAATATATTTATTAGCATAATATTTTTTTTCCAATTTTTCACTTAAATACTGATACGGGCAACTGCTGTTTTAGCTGCATTTTTATCTCTGTATATTAACGAGATTTGGAAGGCTTTAATTAAGCCACAAATTAGCATATCTGTAAAGCTACATTTAATACCGTAAAGAGATTTGTGATGAACCAGAGAGGTCAACAGAGCATCTAAAGAAGATCTTTGAGATCTATAAGAAGTTAAGTTATTGTTTTTTATTGTATAACAACTCATTATTAAAGGCCAAATATTTAAAGAATGTTATAGCATTGATCTTATTTTTATCCTTCATGCTTGGTTATAGAATAAAAGCTTCTCCATAGATAAAATAAAATAAAAACTACATTAGAATTTTTTTGCAAGTGTATGACCGTGATCATCGAATGGCAACTCTTCTAATCACCAATTTTAACGAAAAAAATAAACGTAGTGCTAAGTATAAATAATTATATACTTGATTTAGTCTATTTCTTCTCTTTTCCATAGTATTATGTATTACGATGCAGAAGTAATTGAAAGAGGAAGCAGATAAATTGAAAGCTGTAGAGTTAAAATGAGTCTCATCAATCTAATGAAAAATATTTTATTCCACGATAGTTCTTACAGTTCTTAAATTTAACATACTTAGAGACTATAGCTATATGTAAATTAATAGAGTAGGTATGTTAATATGCATTTATATTATTAAGTTATGTTGTTGTATAAATTTGTTAACATGTAATTTGAATATTTGGGTAATAGACAAGAAGATTACTCTTTCTGGCCGGATATCTGCCACGATAAGTTGGTCTGTCTTTATATTATCGATTTAGTTTCTTACAAATTTTTTACCCTTACAGCTTAGGCTCAAATTGCCAATCTGCAGCTAAATTTATATCCTAGTCTTACTGACTATCATATAATATGGAGAAAGGTATTGTAAATGCTGAGTTCTGTGAGTCATGAATAAGATCTTGTTTATGTTGGTATTTCCTTCTTGTGAAGTCGTTAGTTTCACCAATATAATGAGAGTTACAATTAAAGCAAGGGATTTTATATACGCATTGGGAAATGTTATTAGAAGTATGTGTGGGAGGTTTAAAAATACGTTTCAAGGAAGAAGTGTTAGAGAAAGTGAGTCTTAGGGATTCAGGTAAGGACTTGATAATCGTGGTGTTAGGTGTATAGGGGATAGGTAAATAGGAGAGAGCAATAGGGTTAGGGTTGTTAGGAGGATTGTAAAATTTCTTTATAGCGTATTTTTGTAGAAAAAGGATAAGATATGTTTTGGGTAGGATAATTTACCAAAGGTGAGAAGAGGTAATTTATCTGGTTTTGTAAAAAGCGGCGGGGACAAATACGAAAGGCTCTACAGAAGAAAGGAGGAGGAGAGATAATTTACCCACAATTTTGTTTCATTTTTAGATAAGAATATGGAGAAAACCAGTGAGTGTGTGAGGGGTCTGACAGGTGTGAGGTTTCACGATAGACGCTTCTGACCTACAAATAGGGCTCTGATCCCCAGAGAGAGTACGGTATCACTAGAAAAGGGAGATGTTTTAAAATGGAAGAGAAGTCTCATAGTGAATTATATTGTGTGATGGAATTAAGAGTTTTTATGAAAGTGGAAGATTGGGGTTTTTTTTTATTTGGAAAGGGTTTAGGATCTTTTATTTTAGGGGATGGAACAAAATGTCATGACATAAACCAGAAGTCCAGTGTTGTTTAGAGAGAAGACGGGTGATTAGGAAGAATAAAAGTGTTTCATTTATTCATAAAAAAGGTTTTACGTGAGAACTGGGGGGGAGGAAGATCAGTACTGAGCTCCTCTCTCCCCATCTCACGTACATATAATATTATTTGATATATTATATATATAAATACCTAAATATATATTTTCTATTATTTTTTTTTCTTTTTAATATATATATTATTATAATTTAATATATTATATATAATATATTATATAATTATATATAATTATAAATATAAGTATATATATTTATGTTATGTCAATAATATTACTCTCCCAATGTTTTTTTTTGGGAAACTTTTTTTTTTTTTTTTTTTTTTTTTTTTAAATCGGTCTCTATTTTGAGAAAACTGGGGTATCCCGTTACAGGCTTTTTGAACCATTAGCATTAATAATCTTATTTCAAATTCTGTTTTTATTTGATTTATCAATTTATTTTTTTACTAGATTCATATTTCCCATTATGTTATTTAGCATTTTTTGGGAACTTTTCGTTCTAATTCGTTCATTTTCCAAATGTCCAAAACGTTGGTCCACAAAATAACTAAAAATACATAACATGGGTTTTTGACCTTCACATATCATATATATTCATAACTCAAATATACATAGTGTGTATGTATGTATGTGCATTTTTCTTGTGTATGTATTTATTTATTTTATTTATTTTTATCTACTTTTTTAACAGAACACTTTTCAA
>JABUQX010005075.1:27500-30052 GCA_015478945.1 Trachelipus rathkii
GGAGAAATTAACAATTTAATTGAAATGAAGTCATAAACTAAGAGAGCGAATTAATCACTTGAAAAATCAGAGATTAAAAGATAATAATAGCATCTGTATATGTTTAGTATTAAATAGAAAAGATTTGAAATTAAAAGATATAACGGTTAGTTCATGAGATAAATGATAAAGATATAATAATTTCGGGAAGTTTTACTTCGAATGATGATCTTTTAGATCATAATGCAATATTACCTTCAGCACCTCCTGCTTCCCAAATGGATTTAAGCATTGAATCTGAAGAAGTTATTGCTTTCAGAAAACCCAAAGTTAATGAAATTATGCTTAAGAAAAGTTGGGCAGAGGTTGCTTCAAATTCTCTTAATATGAAAAAGAAATCTGTTCCATTTAAAGGATTTACAGGTGCAAAGAAAAATCCTAAAAAAGATTTGGTTTCTAAGGAGACAAATGATCGTCAATTGGAAGATGATAAATATGAAAAAAACATAAATTTTTTTTCTAAAGAGACGAATGATCGTCAATTGGAAGAAAATATATATGATAAATCAAAAGATGATATGTTTACTATTGTGAAGTCTCGAAAAAAGAGTAAACAAATAATTTATGGGACTAAAAATTCGAAACCTAATGATAACTTAAGAAGTGCCAAAAGGTTTATGGAATTTTATATTGGCAGATGTGATTTAAGTGTTAAAAATATTCACTTAGAAGAATTTATCAAAGAAAACTTGGACATAGATTGGTTAAATATTGAAGAGTTGAATTGCAGGAATCCCTACTCTAAATCATTTAAAATTACAAGTGATGCAAGATTTAAAGAAAAGTTTTTAAATGAAGACTTCTGGCCTGCGGGAATAATATGCAGAAAATTTTTTACAAACAGAAATAATGGCAATAACAAATGATGTTTTTAAGGATTTAAACATGGTTACTTACAACTGTAACTCATTTAAGAATAATTTAGATACTATAAGGAAACTTATGCTTAATCATGATTTAATTTTATTACAAGAATTAATGCTAATGGAAAAGATTCTTAATAAATAATTATCAGAAGAAAGTGTGGTTGTCTTTTGTTCAAAAAGAAGTTGTAAATATAATACATGAGGGTAGACCTAAAAGAGGGTATGAGCATATTTGGTACATCCTCAGCAATATCTATGACACTGATTCTGGAATCTATGAATCGTATTCGTCCTAACTTTGAATCTTTCATAACATTATGATATTAATGTATCTATTTCCTTTTTTAACAAAGATATGAATCATTTTGAATTTATTATTCATGAAGAATGAGGTCATTAATAAAGTATTAATCAGATTCTAATATACATGGGTGAATTTTTAATCTGATTCTGATGATTCAATTTTGGTAAAATTATAACGGAATTTATTGAGGTAAATCATCTTGCCTGTTGTTTGATAAAATCTACCCAAGATCATTTACTTTCTTTCTCTGCCATAATACCATCATGCTTGACTGTGATTTGGTTCAAGAATCTAAAGATAAATGTTCACTAATATTGAGATAGTTGTAATAATCTATGCTTATTGACCACTTTCTTTATCAATGTTGTTCTTAAAGTGTTGAAATATTCATTTTCTAATACAAGTACGATAAAATTGTATCTGAATAACCTTAACGCTTAAGAATTGATGAATATCGCTAACTAATATTGACTGTTGTGTGGACAATTATAATTTTATATGAAAACAATGAGGTTTCCTATTGCATAATTATAATTGCAAAGACAAGAAACACTTAGATTTATTAAATTTCTGTATAAAGATATATGTGAAATTCTACAAATAGCAAGTGAAAAATTTTCTGTAGATTGTAAAAAGGTTAAAAAATGTATACCTGGATGGAATAAACTACATAAGGAAGCAAATTTAAGATTCAAGGAATGGAAAACTAATGGGAAGAAACGAGATGGTGAAGAATTTAATAATATGTGTATAACCCGTGCTAATTTTAAGTTTGCACTAAAACAATGTAAAACTAATGAAAATGTAATCAGAAATGAAAAATTTATTTATAGTTTTAATCATAAAACCAAGACGTTTTTGGAATCAAATTAATAGAGAAAACAAATTAAAAGTTGTATCAAAATAGATGGAGAACAGATGAAAAGAATACGGAAAATTTTTCAGCAATTTAAGAAAGTTCTTGATGATGATTTTTGCAGATCGAATATTCATAGCTTGCATAAGAATGTTTCTTGGACAGAAGCTTATGAAATGTTCAATGCTTCAAAAATTAGAAAATTAATTAATAAAATGAAACCTACACTAGGTCCTGATGGAATACATCTTTATCATTTAAAATTTGGAACAATAAAATTAAATATTTTTTAGCTAAGTTTATGAATGCATGTATTATGCACAATTATATCCCTGTAGATTTGCTTAGAGGGGTTATAACTCCGATCATAAAAGATAATTATGGAGATTGGACTGATTTAAACAACTATAGACCTATCATGATGTCGTCAGTTTTCTTAAAGTTGCTTGAGTATGGACTTTTAGATATTGTAGAAAATTATATATCT
>JABUQX010005076.1:0-32740 GCA_015478945.1 Trachelipus rathkii
CAGATGTGAGATCAGGGTGAGTGAATATCAATATAAATAAAAATCTATTGTTAGGTTGTAAACGTAAATTCGCGAATAAAAGACACGAATAGTAATATATCAAGTAGTGTGTTAATGGAGTAAGTAAATAAAGAATGCTAAGCAAGGTAAGAATTCAATTCAGTGCAGTACAATGAAATCAGAATTAAATGCATGTACAGAGAATGCTGTCTAATATGATGCGTGGTCTTCTGTGTCGGCGAATGTGGAGCAATTTACGTTGAAGGCTCCAACTAGTCCTGCCATCATGTGTGGTATCCGCGATTTCCTTGGTATCCTTATCTTCCTCACTGATATCATTGAATGGAACTCTGCCCTATGTTCTCACTGCATAACATCCTAGGATATCCGGAAACGAACTAAGTGACTATGGTAGAAAGTGAAACTTTCTTGCTCAGTATTAGATTCAAATTTTGAAGTCTGAAGAGCATTTTCTTGTCGGAGTTCTACATACGTCTGGCCAGGATTTATGGTTTGCCCACACACACAACGTCCTTCTCGCACACCAAACAAACAAAATGTTTCAGGCAGAGGTGCTGGCGTCAATATAGTCATGGAATTTATGAAATTGTCATCCTTGAGTGATTTGGGATTTTTGAGGGGCGCTAAAGGATTCCAGTTTGGTTTCTCCAGTACTCAACCCTGGAAGGAAATTTGCTCAGAATCGATTTTGAAACATGTCCGCATCCGTTTGTCTACGGCGCTAACAAACTTGCTCCTCATCAGCAGGGACGTGTCAGAGCCAGGGAAAAGATAATTTTCCCTGCATCTATCCAGTGGTTCGTTAATGATATTTGATGCAGCTACAGTCATATTTTCCCTAGGCAGCAGGCCATAGCCCACTTGTTTTCCAAGTGGTCTTCTTTAGCACCAACTATGCCACAACGCCCTGACCAAGCGCGCTCCACTTAGTATAAGGGCTTTGCTGCCAAGGTAACGCTGTTGAGCTATCGATTAATCAGCACGATAGACATGGTGTTCATTGATAATATAAGCTTCGTGGAAAGTCATTCCTTTATATTTTTTATAATTCTCCTCTTTCAGTTTTGTGAGTGACTATTGGAATCGATATGTATAACTATTGATATTGTTCAATAGAAAACACACTTCAAGCTTCTCGCTGAACTATCCATAAACAATCGCCATTTTTCTGGTCGGTATTTAGGTACGAGCATTTGGCGTAGGAGTCAGGGAGTGTTCCTACAGTATGATCCGGCGTCTGTCTTCTTAGCAATGAAATATGGAAGGAAGTACTCTCTCTTGTCCGGAAAGTTATTTTACATTCGGCAGTGAGAGTTCTTCTCACTTAGTCTAGATGCTAAAAGCTCAGAATCTTGCTTGGAGAGAATTAACTCTCGTACTAAATTATTGATATCTTCCTGGGAGAACTGTTGCTGTGTAGGAAAAGTAACTGTCTTCATATTCACTACACTATTCTATTCTGCACGTGTGCACACCAATCCTGGCATAGTACTTTCCTCATGGGCAGAGCAAATGCTAGGTTGGGAGTGTAGTGAAGCGACGGTAGGGAATGGGGACAATCGTCGGAGTGTGGATCAGGTCGGCGCTTGGCTGATATCCAAATCCGATCTCAAATTTAACGTTTCTTTGTAACGATTGATAGTTTTTCCACAATTAACCAGAACAAAAGTACCAGTCACTGTGTTTGATTTTCTTTGGCTCTCGCCATAATACCATAGGCAACCAAGATTTTAAACCTTTTCTTTGTCCATTTTTTCGCACTGAGTGATTGTTCGGACACACGTTTTTACAGACATATGGCCAAGACTATTCTTGGGTCTCAGTTTCATTCCAGGTAAATGGACCAGATATGCTTGCTTGCACAAAGTTAGTTAATTGATTTCTTCTTTGGTTCTCCATGGCATATTCACCAAGATTTATGGGCAGGAATAATTGGGGTTGTGGACCTCTTTGTGAAGTCATATAGTGTTGCTGAATAGAAAAAAATAAAGTATATATAGAGGTAAGCCCATTAAAAGAATGAAAGATATAAACTAGTAATAATATAGACATTAAAAAAGTTATCTGTGTATGAGAGTATCTGGAACACCGCTGTATCTCACAGAATAGAGACGAATCTGGGAAACTAATGTATATATATGAAGTCGCACACCGAATATACTATAAATCAAATAAATATCCGCTTAGGCAGCAAAAGATAAATTTTTTTGTTTGGTCCAGCGTTTGACAGACCACTAATTAGATAACATCTTAGTCAACACCAAACTTGCTTTATATATATATATTATTATACTATAGTAGTAAGATATATATAATATATAGATATCAATATTAATAAAAATCTTATTATATACAAGTAATTATGTATAGACACTCAATTTATATTTATATATATAATATTATATATATATATTATTAGTGTAGCGATATAGTTACTGAAGACTATATAATATATATATATATTATATAATATCTCATATATATAATATTATATTATTATATATAATATATTTAATAATATATAAATCTTAATCTATAGTATATATATAAGCTATAAAACGTGTAGGCCGGGGCATCTGATTGGAAAATAAACAGAAATGATTCTATATTATAATATATAGATATATATATAATAAGTGGGGTATAATTAATATATATCGTTATTATAAAATATTAGGATCTATATAGGTTTATAAGTATATTTATTTAATATATTGTATATATTATTAATATTAATATATATATGATTATATAATGTATCATATTGTAGTGATATAGCCACAAAAAGTGGGCGCGGGCTCCTGAACTAAATTTTTTGATGGATTACTCTCATATCTCTCCTAATCTCTCTCATCTATTTATATCTATGCATAGCTCTATAGTAAGTATATACTTATAATATATTATCTAAGTATCTATAATAGTATATATTATTATAATATAGATATAATTGATTTTATAATAATCCCACCATGCAACGTGCTAACCATTATCTGTATAGTTATGATTATATATATACTATAATATATATTAATACGTACTATATATATATATATATATAGATTTTGAAGCTTACACTTTTTATAGATTACTTCCACCTGAGTAATATATTACGAATAATATATATAGTTAATAATATATATATATATATATAGAGTTATCTATAATATGACAAAAGTGGGGGGGACTCGAAGAAAAATTATATGGACCCAAGCCATCTTTTCGTATTTGATAAAAAAAGAAGTTTTTTGTAAAAAGTAGTTGTAACAGATTTGTATCTACCTACTTGACATTTCGACTAATTTTGGGTTTTAAATGTATGAATCATCAATTGCAGGTGAAGAGTTCGGAGAACTATTCATAGAAGGATAACTGATCAGATTGTATATTTTATGTTATAGAGATCGAGGTTTGATATGTTTATTTGTAATAAAGAGTAAGTTAAGTCATGAAGTGAAGGCGTACAGTGGAAAATCTTTTTATTTAGAAAAGGTAAATCGTTAAGGAAGTAAAAGAATATTACGCTTAGAGCTATATAAAAGTATATTACATTTAAATATGTAAATCATTCGTATGTAATATTTGTATGTATTTCTATATTTTATAGAGTTAGTTTATGTATATAGATCTCTGAAGTTGGATTCGATAATTGATATAGTTATTATTGATGAGTAGGTATGTGATTATTTATTATTCTTAGATTATTATTATGGGTATTATTATTAATTATTAGTTTTTATTTATTATTTAGATATATAATATAGATATATATATATAGAATTGGATATTATTAGATTCCTCTTCTTGTTTTTAGAAGACAAGAGAAGAGGATATATTTAGTACAGTTATATAAAGGTGAAGCTATACGGTGGTATATCTAAACACATTCGAAGCCACAGATGGATTGGCATAAATAATAGAAATTGAGTCGTGATTGCTTTAAGTAGTCGATGTAATAGGAGTTATAAAGACTAATGAGAGATATCTCATGTATAGCTTGCTATTTTCGTAAGTAGTTAATGTTCTAATCGATAGCTGGAACAAGATTCATGGCACCAGAATAATTATAATCCTCTTGAAACTCTACATATTTGTTCGCTCGGAAGATAATCTCTAATCATAAAATGGTTTTACTCAATATGTGTAATAACAAATTCCATTAAGGAATCATTGGACCTTTACTGCGACGCTGTGTGGCAATTTAAAAATCAACAGAGTTGAATGCATTTTAGAATATATTGTTTTCCGACGGTTTTTACGAAAGATAAATTTATATTTTTTAATTTAAATATTCAGGTGATAAAGGTCAGATACATATGTCATTGCATGCTAATAGTAGGGCAGATGAAGTTACTTTCCAGATTGAAGGGATACATACCCCGTTAAACGAAGAGTTATTTATTTAGTTCCAAGAACCGCAAATGTGTCTCGAATATCGATTTAAAATTATACACATTTCGAAGAAGCAGTTTCAATTTTTCGCTTTCGATACCATAAAGTCGAAACTTATGCTTAATTTACACGTAACACAACTTCGAAATAGTGTGACTATAACCTAAAACGATGATTAAGTTGTGGGTGGTCGTGAATTTATATGTAAATATAAATTTGAAAACGCTTGATGTAACTCGGTGACCATGGTTTATAGTTTTGGTTACACTGTGTCGAAGCTGTGGCAGGTGTGATTTAAGCCTTAGATAAATGCATTACACACTGTAAAACATAGTAGCATAGCCATGGTTGCCAGAACTCCATCTAGATTTATAGCAACGTAAATCCATCTAGGTTAGGTCTAGGCTTACGGCATCATCGATCCATCCAGATTAGGTCTCTGTTTAGGACCCTACTTGTTCAGGTTATATGTTTTGTTAAGTATGCATATAGTAAATCGGTGTATACTTAACAAATTTTATTATAGCCTGAACTAGGATGGCCCTAAACCGACCTCGAGGTGCGTTCAGTTTTATTTTTTATAAGAAACCCTTGTTGGAAAATTCCAAACTTTGAGAAGCTGTAACTTTTTCTCCTAAAGAGACCGATCCAACAAAATTTTTTTTATTCTTCATTACTATTTTTAGAGTCTATACTGTGGTTTTCATAAAAATCTGTTTAGAGGCCCATACTCTAAATAAATACCAAAATGAAAACTAAATTTACTATAAAAATATCTATTTTCCGAATATGTACATAGACTGTCCTTTAATTATCATTTTGTCCAATTTTAATGAATGGTGGTTGCCGCATATGAGCTTAATTGAGCGTGACATACGAGTATAACTTTTTTTTTTAGCAATTATGGAGGGTAATTTTTATCTTCATTTTTATGAAAAAAATAAATAAATAACGATGCACCCAAGACGCTTTAATATATATATAATATATATATATAATATATGGATATATTGATTTATAACTAAACAATATATAATCATTAATAATATATTTATAATACTTTATCTATATATACTATATACTATATATATAATTTATATATATAATATATATATATATTATATATAGATATAGTATAATAATATATATATATATATATATATATATAATTATATATGATATATATATATATATACTTAATATATAATATATATATATATATATATATATAATATATATATACTATAATCATATATATATATATTAGTATAAATTATATTATAATAGTATAATATATTAAAGCATATATATTATATAGTATATTATATATATATATATATATTATATCATATATAGTATATATATTTATATACGTATAGTTTTATAATATATATAATATATATATATATATTATTATTAATATCATATATATTAGTATATATAAATATATATATAATATATATATAATTATATTATAAATATATATAGGAACTTTCCCCTTTAAAAGGATCGATCTACCATACAAAAATGCCCTACATAATCGAATATCGCCTGAACCCTGAATCGCTAACCTGCCACTGTGACGATATTAAACTTAAACTCCAAGCTAGGAGAGAGAAAAACGTTGCCCACATGTATGCCTTTTTATATCATGTTAATTTATATGTTAATTTTTGTTTTAATTCTTTTTAATTTAATTGTCTTTCAGGAGGCATACGAGCCGAACGGTGGCGACAGACGGGGGCGACGAAGCTCGCCCCCGTCGCGCCCCGCTGCAGGCCGAGAGACCCTGACATCTCTTAGACATCCTTGCCGATTTACAATCTTGGGTACTTACCCTTTAGTTCTAAAAAAAGAAAAAACTCGTTGATTGTCAACCTTCATGTTGCCCTCGAGATATTCAAAAAAAATCGCATTACCATCGGCCTCTTTCAGATTAGTATATCGGTTAACATGCTTTAAAAGCGAAAGTTCCTATTATATATAATAGTTATATATAGTATATATATATATATATATATTATATAATAATATATACTTATTATATAATATATAATATAATATCAGGAAGCTTAGCTCCCTATAACAGGCGTAGTTAACCAAACTATATATCGAACGAACAATAGTAATCGATTTTTATTTCCGATTATTCAAGCGCACTTGATTATGTCGCGGTCAAGTTGCCCAACTTAAGATATCTTTATTTCCTTTCTTTTTTCTTATAACAAAGCGAATACACCAAGATGTAAATTCGCAAAGATGAAAGAGTTCAGGGTCTCTCGCCTCAAGCGGGCGACGACGAGGCGGGAACTTCGTCCCCCCCTCATGTCCCACCGTACGGCTCAGCAGCCCGCTTAAAAAACTAACTTAAAAAAAAAATGAAAAAAATTAACAATAAAAATTAACATGTGATAAAATAAAGCAACAAGTGGGGGCAACTATTCCGCTCGTTCTATTGGAAGTTTTAAGCTAACACGTAACCAAGTGCAGGGAATGCCGCACAGGACGTAGGCTTCTGAGCGATTTTGCAGATTGTCATGACTTTTATGTAAACTTCTATTTAAAGAATAACGTGCTATTATATATTAAATTATATATATTATATAGATATATATATAATATTATATATACTATATATATATTAATATAGCTATATATAATATATTATAAGATATATATTATTATATATAATATATATATATTATATTGGAATACAAAAAATATTTGAAGATGCAAATACATACACACGAACATGTCTCCGAGGGACACTGCCCCAATACCCTCCGACCCGTGATTAGTGGGTAAATAAAATATCGATAGAGCTTTTCTCTTCACCAACATTCATGGGTCGGGAGACTACGATAAAATGAACAGCCTCCGATGATAAATAGAGGTGTCGTGCGTTTGCATCTTTATACTACACATTACAGCGTCTTGGTATATCTTAATTTTTTTTTTTTTACATAAATTTAAAAAATAATAATAATTAGCTCAGAATACTCAAAAAAAAAAAAACCACTATTTTGTACGCATATATTCATCAACGCTCAACACACCTACAAGCAAACTGACATTCTATTACACATGAAAATATCGGAAGTCCAGGACAGTCGATGTTCAAATTTGGGGTATAGAAGTTACTTTTCTGAGTAAAATTTTCGTGTGTTTGGTGTGAACTGATTTATGGAACAAAATTCCTGTTCCTCGCTTCATTAGTCTATGTATGTGTATTGCACCTAAGCAGGTTTTTTTTTTTTTTTTTTTATTTAATCATCTGTTATTTTTTTTTTAAACTCGACATAAACCAAAACTAGTTTTTATCGTTTTTGTTTTTGTAAATTTTTTCAGAGGTAATTAAAAAAAACTTTAAATGAAGGCATATAGCTAATTCTTCCTAATTGTATATTTATATAGTAGAATGGAATGAATCACTTTAATACCCTACTTAAAAACTGGCATAAATCAAAAAATATTAGTAAATATAACAATAATCTAAAATAAATAACATCTTTTTTTTCAGTAGAAACAAATTACATATTAATAAACAGGAGTTCGATCTATATTATATATATATATCATAGTATATAATATATATAATATATACTTATAATATATTAATATCATATGATATATATATATGTATCATATATATACTATATATAATACTATATATATTAATTTTCTTTTTGTTTTGCTTCTATAATATATAATTTTCTTTCTTATGAGAATATGTAAAATTCTATTTGAATAAATTAGCTCAATCCAATTATAATCATTTTAATACTAAGCTTTATATAAAATAATTATTTAATTAAAATTATTAATATACTATTAATATACTTTATATATATATATATAATTATATATATTATAATTATATATACTATTATATATATATCATAGATACCGTATATATATATAGTATAGTATTATATAGGCTTATATTCATATAGGCTAGTCATATAGCCGTACTATATAGTCATAGGCATAATATATATTAGCTATAATATATATGGCCTATATATATATATATATAATAATAAATATATATAATATATATATATATATATATATATATGATATATTATTATATAATATATATATATACTATATATTATATATATATAATATACTACATATATAAATATTATATATAATATTTATATTATATATCATTATACAAAACTATATCTGTAAATATTTATGTACAAATATACATGATATACATTATATATACATGAGTAATATATATATATATATATATATATATAATATATTATATATATATATATATATATATATATATATAAGGGCTTGTGGAGTTAAGAGTTAGAACTCTTAGTCTTAAATTGCTTTCTGTTCCAATTAAGTGAATTAACGGTTTCCAAAAGATTGAAATTGAAAAGGAAGGCAAAAATAGAAGGATAGTGTAAAATAAATAAATATAATCTGTATTATGTAATGAAATAGCCGGGTAAAGAATACTTTCATTATTACATGTTACAAATTTACAATTTCTTTGTTAATATATCTTACTAACTACTCTATGGTATTCGATATTTTTACTTTTTACTCACCTGTTTTTACTTTATCATTAGATTAATTAGTTAACAGTGAATTAAATCAATTGATACAAAATTTTTGAACATTTTTGAAAAAAAATATTTTGCATTAGATTGCTGAGACCCATTTTATCTGGTTCCTCTTTTGTTTACTTATATACAATACTAATAAATTCTATGGAACAAGTTAGCAATAAACCTTTTTAAATAAGTATATATTATTTATACATAGACTACGTTTATTTTTTTTCGTTAAATTGGTGATTAGGAAGAGTTGCTTCGTGATCACGGTCATACAGCTTGCAAAAACATTCTAATGTAGTTTTTATTTTTATTATCTATAGAGTTTCTATTATTCTATAGCGATAAGTTTGAAGGATAAAAATAAGATCAATGCTATAATAGTCCTTTTCTACATTTGAGCCTTTAATAATGAGTTGTTTAATAAAAACAATACTTAACTCTTTTATAGATGTCAAAGATCTTCTTTAGATGCTCTTGTTGACCTCTCTGGGTTCATACAAATCTTTTAACGCTTATTAATGTAGCTTTACAAGATATTGCTATTTGCTGGCTTAATTAAAGCTCCAATTCTCGTTAAATATAACAAGAGATAAAAATGAAGCTAAAAAGAGTTGCCGTATCAATATTTAAGTGAAAATTGGAAAAAAAATATTGATTGCTAAATATATATATTATTAATAATATTGTATTAATAATTAAAATATATTTACAATTTTATAATTTTCTTATTACTTTTGAAGTTAAATCACTGTTTATTCCAACTAAATATATAAAAATGTTCAAAGGTCATTTGCTCCAAGATCACCCTCCTAGCATCAACTATCTATTGTTGTTGAGTTGGTTGTCTTTCAAATTGGGAGAGAGTGGAATGGATAAAGAACGGAGAGGAGAAGTGACAGATAAATCATTAAGTTAAAGTACCTATAAAAAGAATTGAGGATAGAACAGAATTCTGAGGATAGTTTTAAAGTAGGAACATTGACCGTCTACAAAAGCAGCAGAGTAGGAACATTACCTATTAAAAAGGCAAATACCTATTATAAAAAGGCAAATAACCTATTAAAATTGCAAATACCTATACAAAAGGCAAATACCTATTTAAAAAGGCAAATATATAATTTAATATAAAATGCATAAATTTATACCTATCCAAATAAACATCAAAATACCTTAATTAAAAGGTGAACATAATAACCTAATAAATAAACAAAATATTAAACTCTAATATCCAAACAAATCATATTTAAAATGGCAAAATCTATTTAAATAAACGGAGGAGTAGCTATTATAATATAAATGCAAATACCTATTAATAAAAGCATAATATGTTATTATAAAAAATGGCAAATACCTATTAATAAATATTGCATAATTATAAACTATTAAAAATGCAAATAAATTTATATAAAAATGACGTAAAATACCTTATTAAATAAGGCAAATACTTTATAAATTGCAAATACCTATGTAAAAATCAAAACACCTTTTAAAAAAGGGATAAAATTAATATACTAATTAAAATTGCAAATACCTATTTAAAATGCAAATAATTATTTTATTAATAAAAAGTTAACAAAATTAACCTAATAAATAATTGTGCAGATTATAACGTATTATAAATAGATACAAATAATACCTTGATTATATAAGGCAAATACCTATTAAAATGCATTTACTGATAAATAACCTATTAATAAAATTTAAGTTATAATATCATTAAAATGGCAAAATACCTAATTAAAAAGGCAAATATATCCTATGAAAAAAATAGCAAAATACTCATATTATAAAAATTGCAAGATACCTATAAAAAAGGCATAATACCTATTAAAAGCAAATATCACTAATTTAAAAAGTCTAAATTACCATAGAAGGCAGAATTAACTATATATAATTAAAAAGTAAGATTTCGAGTAACACTAAAAACCCTTTTCTATTAAACAAACAAGCAAAAATCTGACCTATTCCATAACTCCAATTGCTCAAATACCCATCCATATAATCTAGGAATATCGAGGCTGGCGAAACTTCCACATCCTTCTATCCTCCATGCCTTCTAATAATCAGCAAAAGCATGACTGCTTAAATCTCCTATACAACCTCACACATGCAGTCTATATTAATATCACTAATCATCCTAAAATATCTTGTACGAATAGATACCTTATATTGACAAAAGAAACATATATGAGACCTAAATTAAACACCAATGCAAAGTGATCAGAACACTTACCTTAATAACCATGTACTATGAAGCCTTATACCTGACTTAATATAAATGACGAGCAATTACACTACCTACTTAAATGCAGAGTATGCAATTGAGAATGAATAGACCCTAAATTTCTACTATACACCGGCAATGAGGAATTATCTTGCTAAAATTAGAGCCCAGGCCAGTCTACGTACTTAACAAAGGAGTCAACACCTACCCTATCCCTAAAAAGACATAGATAACATATGTGTGAGCAATTGTGCACAAAATACCTATGCCCCCACAAAAGCGATCATAACATACCTATCGATATAAATGTCACATAGAGTAACTATCATCGTGAGAGAGCAAGAAGCAACATATTACCTTATAACAGGCAAAATACCTCATCTAATAATGCAAACTACTCACTTAAGAGTGCACCTATGACTACGTACTAACGGACAGGGCAATACCTAATTAAAAGCAGGACGATACTACTTCGAATACCAAAATTGTGCGAAATCACTTATTCAAATATAGCCGCACATCGAATCTAACCTCATGTAGAGAAAAGCAATCAATAAGCCAAACTAATATTACAGAGAGTGGACATTACTTAAGTCTAACAATTTCTTCTATCCAAATAGATGGTATTATCTATTACTCCTTCATTTTTACAAAATTGAGGCCCAACAAAGATTACCAATCCTGTATTCTTTATCAAAAGTGCGAGCAATATATACACGGTAAGAGTATAGATCCAAGGGCCAGGAAAATAAAAAACCGCTATTTATAACATTATCGATCTGATCAGAGCGATCACCCACTAATATGTCTTAAGCAACCCCGCTCATTATCCCATAAGTCCTCGATTTTAATAAAAACACATGCAACACCGATTCGACTTGATCGATTCTATAAAAGCTCATAAATATCTTATAGACTATGAAGCAATGGCAATTATTCACCTTCTCATTAAAATAAAAAAAGAAACATCAACTACCTTATTCACAAATTTGACATATAGCAACCATTCGACACTAAATATGACCACAAAAGGACAGAAATAACCCCCAATAACGTTCAGACCTTCAAAGGCAAAAAAAAATCCTATTCACAGAAGAGAATGGACTTATTATTACGCGTAAAATAAGTGAAGACTTGACGACATGAGTTTTCCACTGGAGAATTTGCTCATATTATCCCACATCAGTATTTAACAAAACTAGCTATTAAAACACGTCATATACTCTAGTGACCTATTACACAAGTGCAAATACCTATAATTGAGAAAACAAAAGATCCAAGCACATACCTATTAAGTTACCCAATACATTCACCAAGATACTCTCATTATAAAAAAGAGCTACCAACACATACTCTACTCTAACATAATTGCGCAGAATAACCACATATTATAAAGCCCACGATACGTTCGTTTAAAAAGGCAAGCATACCTATCTAATAGAGAGGACATGGAGTCAGTTCTACATGTATATGAATGTGCATATATATATCATTATTATAAAATAGCCATTCCACTGTTACCATATATAAAAAGTTTTTGCACCACTGACCATTGGATTAGTTGATATCGTAGATATCATAGTACACATATTTTGACATGTCTGGTTGAAATCAATCATACGTCACATCACTAACACTATATATATCTAATAATTGCAAAGTTTTATTATCACTAATTGAGTTATTATATCTTCATTGCGAGCTATTATTCCAGAGCTATTGATTTAGCAGAGAGAAACAAGGAATCCACCCTAGTTTCACTATGAATCATGCTGAAATGCGACCTCAGGCGCACCCTACAAAGCTACCCGGTCTTATGCGGATGAGCCATAAAATAAATATTAGAAGAGAAGAGGCATCAGTATAAATTTATAATTAAATTAGAGGATAAGACACAAAATTATCAGCCCATGTAAGTCAATAACGATTATTATGGCGCACAATACCTATTATTAAATAACAAAGTAAAGCATCAAATATCCACTAATTGGTAAAATCCAAACATCAAACCCTACCCATGCAGATTGAACGCCCCAAATACCTATTATATCAAAATGCAAAAAGAATATAACCGTAGTCCAAGAAGAAAATATGGTTATATCTCAACAAATAAATAAAAATGGCCAAGGATACCTATAAAAAAGGCAAAGACCTATTAAAAAGCCAAATACCTATAAAATTGCAAATATCTATATTAATATGGCAAATACCTATAAAAAGTCTATATATCTATATAAAGGCATATATACCTATTACAATACTTTCATAACCACACTCACACGAAAAGCACAATAATACACTATTATAATATCAGGCCGGTGAGAAGCTATTCAGAAGACAGTTGAAGACCAAGTATCCTATAAGCTCAAATAGCAGACACATACTCTACTATACAGAATAGCGCGAACTACCTATTAATCCAAATCTGCGATAGTGTATAAAGAGCTGAAATTACTCGTATTAAAGACATAGGTACATAATACTATTATATTAAGCACTGATACCTAGTGCTTGCCTTAACATATAGATGTGTACAATGAGTCACTTAGTCTATAATAGCGAGGAAGAGATGTCAAATCGTGAGCCTCATAATAGAGACGAGAATACATTAATTAACACAGGCAAATACCTATTTAATATAACAAGCCATCTTGGCCACCGAGAGATAATTATCTGCAACGATACCGACTTGTCTTGTCTGATAGCGAGGAGCTTATGAACTCAACACGTCTGCTTACATCTGCGTCGCGTTACACAACACGAAGATGAGTGAGACACGGATTAGTTCAAACCTCGTATA
Organism: Trachelipus rathkii; assembly: GCA_015478945.1. Lineage (NCBI taxonomy): Eukaryota > Metazoa > Arthropoda > Malacostraca > Isopoda > Trachelipodidae > Trachelipus > Trachelipus rathkii. The sequence continues at coordinate 14,024 of JABUQX010005076.1, forward strand.
CCAGACGCGATGCCAGAGGCGAGTATACGATCATCGCAGTGTAGCGATGGTGTGAAGCATATTATCTGCGAGATTTGACTACCTCCGTATTTCAACACTCCTACCCGGTGCTCGCACCACAATCTCGGGACCCTATACTCCCGCATAGCATCGTCGTCCATGTTGGACAAATACATCACTCTCCACTAGCTAACTTTCTCGTACCCCTGAATGGGCCGGTGGCCGCTCGCGGGTCGAGGGGGGTACCAGTGTGAGGATAGAGTTCAATAACCCTTCTGCCACGTCGGTCTTAAAATTTAGGTTTAAAAGGGTTTTTTCTCTCTTATTTTCCATTCGCCTCCGGTACCACAGCCAGGCATTGACAATCGAAAAGTCTAAAAATAATAGAAGATCGAGATACTTTTCTCGATTGAAGTCGATCCTGTATAGGCCTCACAATGTAAGCATATCTGCCCAAGATCGACGTCCACCATATATTTATTGTTCGTGTACAGAGAATGTCTTCTCGATCTCCAGCATTTTTTTGGAACCTTGGACTCCCACCGGCACATATATCGTGTCGGTTCAACTCCAAGCAATAGTTTTGGATAAAAACAAGTTGTACAGACTTATTGTCATACCAACGTAGGCAATACAGTCTGTATTCTTGTCTACCCAATTATTAGATCTTTCCCCTTCCCTCTTTCTTCAATAGTTTTTCATCCATAAAAGGACCCCCCTGAGGCGATTTTGGCGCACAGTTGAGACAAAGAAGGATCCCCTTCTCCTGCAAAACCTCTGCCAAAGCCAAGGAAGAAAACAATTATCAAAAAAAAACTTTATAGTTTTTCTTAGGGGGAATATTTTCAACCAACTTTCAAAACTTAAGAAGAAGAGACCCCTAACTACCAATCAGATTACACTATCCCATCCCTTTTCCTTCATTAAAAAATGAAACATTAGACGATCCCACTAGCTCCGGCTCGGGTAAATTTAACGTTTTTTTTTGTTTTTTATTTTCACCACCATTTTGGAGGTTATTGAGGTTGTTACTGATTTTGAGACTGTGATGGGCTTTCGTGGCTATCATTTGTTCATCCACAGAGTGGTACTCTTCTAAAGGAATCTTCCCACAATTAGCCCTCACCTTCTCAAAAATATACCGAATTTTTTGAAGTCGGTCGTATTGGGGATCTTCCTTGGGCTTTTCGAGGGTTTTGTCATTGAAATGATGTTTTTTTTAATTTCAAGAACCTTTCCTACTCATGAATTTAGTTATATGATCCAATCCGAGAGGTTTTATGCCAATGATTGCGAGAGGTGATCGTGGGGTGGATAAGAGGGCTTTTTTAGGAATGTGCTGTTGTGCCCGCTTCATAAGAATTCCAACGTATACGTTTATATCATGCTCTTGAATCTTTACCTCCTTACCATTTGATTGTAAAGCATACAGATTGGACTGTTCGGCAATGTAAGAAAAGAGAAAAATTAGAAAAAATCAATAGGAAGGAAATTGTGCCAAGAATCATCAACACTGTATTGTTCATGATCCTTCCAAGATTGATCGACAGTGGGAATGAACTGGGATTTCCTCCACATTGGATTGGAAGAGTTTGCCCTTCTTTTCGCCGAAGTCGTAGCAGGAACAGGAAGAGAAAGGGATTTCTTCCGTCAATCAAGTCTTGCCCAGGTTTGAGATTTTTCGAATGACATTACGAAGTTTCTAACAATTCGTGTTCAGCGAATTTTGATCGCCTCATTTGTCACAGAGATCCTTTGTGACAATGAACGCGGACGTGGCTGCCCCTCTATTTCATCGCTCTTACATCGAGAGAGATAAGTCTCATCACTCAGAATTCTCCCAGGAAAAAATTCGCCAATGCCGAAATAGGCATTTTTTTTTTTATTTTCGGTCAAATGTCCCATCCTATGCATGGATTTCCTCAATATTTGGGCTCACTTCACCTGATAAGAAAGGGCTTAGTGAACTAAAGATGAATCGGAGGTGGGAAGGAGCCTGTTATTGATTTTGTGATACACCTGATTTCCTGATGAAAGGCGGTATTTTTTTTGGTATTGCTTTTTGGATTAGAAGGACGTTTATTCGTTTTTATTGACAGCCTGTCAGTTTATCTTTTGATCCTTACTTTCTCATTGTAAGTTTGAGGTATTAGTGTTTCTACTTGCACAGATGTGTTGGACGTATTTTTTATTTTGCAGTGGTTTTACCATGCTATTTATTTATTTTTCGTCTGGTTTTGTTTTGTTTCAGTATATGGCAGTTGTTGTGTGTGGTTTGTGGTGTTTCAGTATGTATAATATTAGTTTGTATAATGTATAACACTTAGCAAATATGATATTATATGGAGTTACTACAGGTATATTTATATTATATATTATATATATATATATATAATATATGAGGTATTATATATATATATATATATATATATAGTGTTATAGTATATATATAGTTATTATTTTGTATATATTGTCTATATATATAATATATATATATACTTATTTTTACTATATAATATATATATAATATATATATATATATTAATATTATTTTTTATTATATTGAATATATTAGTATAATATTTATATTATGTATATTTTAGTATATATAATATAATATTTTTATAGTTATTATTAGATATTATTATATATTTATTAGTGTGAGTATTAATTATATACAGGTGATAATCATATATTGATATATATATATATATATATGAGGATATTGTATATTTAATTTTATTATGATTATGTGTTTATTTATCATATATATATATATATAATAGATGTATTTATAATATATATGTTATATTATATAGTTTTTATTATTATATAATATATATATATATATATTTTTTATTTATATTTTATATAAAGTGAAGGTTTGACTAATTTAATAAAAATTGGCACTTTTGGAAAAATTTTCTAGGGGTGTTTCTTTCTGATTCCCCCAATAAACCCGGCCCTATCCCGCTATTGCCCGTTTTTTATAATAGATAGGTATTATATGTTATTATTTATGGATATATTTAGTTTTTTTTATATATATATATTATATATATATATATAGTTATGGTTATAGTATTATATATTTAGTATATATTGGATAAACGTATTATTTTGCTTAGTAAGTGTAAAAAATATATCTATAATGCAATAAATTTAATTATATTTTATATATTTTTATTAGTGTTGTCCTGCACGTATATATTTATACAAACTGTCGACAGTGGGACCCATCGAGAAAGGTCGTTGTAAGGAAAAATGATTTGGAATATTAGTTAACTTCTTTATCATTATTTTTTTAATAACTTATTTGTTTTGGGTAAATATTTCTCTGTGTTTATACAGTAACTAATCTTCTCCACCAGTAAAACAAAATACAAGCAGCAGTGAAGTCACTTAGCAACCAACGATCTAATTTAACCCTTAATTGTAATAGTTTTTAATTGCCAGTATTTTCAGATTTTTTAGGTAATGATGATAGGTGATTATTGATTTTATATATTTGTATTTGTTGCCCCACTTTAATAGTAATATTAATTTTCATTTATAAAATCTAGAAAATAAGCACTAATCTTCTCCTGGGTTCTAATTTTTATTTACTGAAGGTTGTCTCTGTATTAAGATCATTTACTTCTTAGTATTCCTCTGGACTTTACTGTAAACCTTTCGTTTCGCCTATATTAAATCCAACTCACCCTGTATTAATAATACAAACTTTTGCGACAATGGTGCCACATAGAAGAGTCGTCGAATATTTTTTTTTCTTTACATAGAGATAGTATTGCTTATATAATTTAATAAATAATTTAACTACACCAGGAGAATACACCTTGATTTTTGATGGATTTGTTAACAGTGGTTTAGCATTATTATCCGTTGTGACAAAGTTGTCTTATCTATAAGGCATACATTTAATTATTATAGTTTGTATTTAACTATTGACAATTATTTCGCCTTTATCCTCATATATTCCTTTTTGCCTCACTTTCATATGGTTTTTGTTTTTTTTGTGTTTGTGGGTGTGTGTGTGTCTGGACGTTTCTAAGATAAAAGTGTACATGAACTTTTCCTCGTGGAGAAGGTATATCATGTTGTTACTTAATTTAAATACATTTATAACATGACCTTTTCCCTTTGAATTCTCTTCACCTCGCCTCGAAAAAAAACATCTGAATGGGTTTTCTTTTTGTATTATTTTACAAGTTCCTTCCTTCTGCTTGATCATTTTTTAATTCAGATAAAGTTTAGACTGATCATTACTACTATTAGTGTGTTTTGATGCAGCATATATATCTAATCACTTCGTTTTTTATTCTATTGTATTTAGGACTATTGTGTTCGAATTGAGTATCCTGGTTAGACGATTTTTTTTTAGATATGTGATAAGTATCAATTTATATATTAAGCTCTCGCTTATCATTAACTACTGGAATATTTAATCTTGTATGCTAAGGAACTATGAAGAAGCCTTTCACCCTTCTTTTTTCGCTCTCTTTTTTTTTTGATAGATGTTTTTTTTTTCTTTTCTTATTCATTTTATATTATATATTTATTAAATGCATGTATATTAAATGAGATAAAGCTTTTTTTTTTTTATTAGATTTTTAATTCTCTTGTATTTTCTTCCAATGCCTTTGTTATGACTTATTTAGGTGTTGCTTCTCTTGTCTCTGTTTATTGTAATGTTATAATCAAACTTTGTTCCTTTTATTCAATTTCTTAATTTGTAAATTTTTATTCTTATTCTCGCCGTTATATTTTTACAACATTGCTTCTCATATTAAATATGTTTATTACCTCATTATTTCTTAATGTATTTTTTTATAAGATCGTTGTAGTCACCAGTTTTTGCCGTCTGTAATTTGTTTATAATAGTAATTGTGCGTCCGTTAGATATATTTCTTATCTCTGAGCTTTTCTATGTATCCCCACTTGTATATATGATAGTTCGTGTTGATTTTCTTATTAATACAATTTCCTTTTGCCTTTGTCTTTTTGTAAATGAGAATTCTTTTCGCTGAACATATTTGAATATATTTTCCTTTGGAATTTTTTTTTTCTAAGATGCTATATTAATCCTGTTTATTTTGTTTTAAAAATTTCGTTTTATTTCAAGTTGTTTTTTTTTTGTAATTGGCCTTCATATCTTTTGAATTGTTTTTATGTTTGTATTTTTTTGTTTTGTGTGCCATTTAATGGTCCTTTTAGCGTCATATTAATATGTCACTAGGTCTTGATTCATTTTCTTAGAGATTTAGGCTATCTTTTATGTATTTGATCTTTTGTAACTCTGTCTTTTTATGGCACCTGTTTAAGTTCGTCCAATCGCTATTTCTGCTAGGAACCATATGGCTTCCTTTTTTTTAGCAGTTGCTGATAGATTTTTTTTGTGTGTGTTTGATTTAGCCGATATCTAGTAAGCACATTCTTTTGCTTTAGAGCGAGCTGGTTTGTCAGTTTCATTTAATTTAAGTGATCGATCTGTGTCAGGAAAAGATGAAATTGCAGTTAATTGTAAACAGTCCTCCACATTAAATTCTTATTCAGAAAAACCGGGGAGTGGTGAAAATTCAAAATGTCTTTCCAGTTTCTCAGAAAAATTAAATTTCCATCATTCTGATCAGCTTCCTTGTGAATCTTCATTATCACAGGATAAAACTCTGGAATCGAGTAAGGCAAGCACAATTCAATCAAATGATTTAGTTTCAAATAAAACAGTCAACATTGATAATGAAAAACTTCCAACAAATTCTATTCCTTCTCTAATTATGGAAAAGGATTCAGCAGAAAACATAAATGAAGTTAAAAGCAACCTGACTCTAGACAATCAACAGTGTAAAATAAATAGAATATTAAAGGAATCGGTTGTACCCCAGAGAAGTGAATGTCTAAAGGAATCTGCAAATAAATATTTGGAAAAATTAAAAGATTGCAATGAAGTTGGAATTAGTGATTTAAAATTGCATTTAGAAACCCAAATTGGAGACAATCTTTCTGATAAAGAAAATGAATTAAAGCTTGTGAAAGATATTTCTCAGAAAACCACTTCACATAAAGAAGCATTGGATCATCAAGGAGAAAGTAAAGAGAGAGAGAGTTATCCACAAGGTAAAATTAAGTCACATCAGAAAGAAAAAATGGATCAGTCTGAAGACATAACAGGAGAGAAACAGGTGGTTTTTGAAATTGAAAATGCTATGAAAAACACAAGTGAGTGCCAGAATAAAGATGAGCGTAAAGGGAATTCAGATGTTTCTAAAAGTAAAGACAAAGTAAAAACTGGATTTGTTGAATTTGACAGAGATAAAAACAGTGAAAAAGCAAACGCATCAATTACAAATCTTTGTAATGATAAGTTAAGGGATAAACCAAATGAGAACAAAGTCCAAACAAAGGTAGAACTCGGCTTAATTAAGGGTATAAGTAAAACAAGAGAAGAACCTGTCACCAAACATAAAGAATTAAAAGATTCTGTCTCAACTCCAAACCAAGAGAATTCAAAAGATAAATCAGATAAAATAAAAAGTAAGTTTTCAGCAAGAGGAGAGTCAAGTATTAGTGAGAACAAAGAAGAAAGTAAAATAAGTAAATCTGATGTTGCCAAAAGTAGAGAAAAGGATAGATCAGAACGTATTTATAAAAATAGAGAGACATCAAATGATAAAGTAGATAGGGTTAAATATAAAGAAAAAATACAAGAGAAGACTAGTAAAGATAAGTATGAAAAATATAATTCAACTAGACACAAAGATAATACAAGCTCCAAGGAACGTTCAAGTCGGAGTAAGGATAGACCTTCACATCCTGAAAATTTGTCTCAGATTAAAAATAAAGGAAGTGATAAATACGATAAGTCAAGAGACGGGTCTAGAGATTCATTGTCTGTAAAAGGATGTTTGAAAGAGAAGCATTGTGGGGCTGGTAATAGTGCGGAACGTAACCAGAAAAAGCTTCAAACAGAAATTGACTCTGTTGAAGCTAAACACAAAGGTCATTCTAGAGTAAAATCTGGTAAAACAGAATCTTACAGTAAAGAAAGGCATAGATCCAAGCATAAAGATTATTACTCCAAAGAATCTGACAAATATAAAAGTAAATCTGAAGATATTTCAAGAAAATATAAAGAAACACGAACTAATGATAAAGGACGTGATTGTAAGGAAAATCTGAAAAGAAAAGATTATCATAAGAAAAATGACAAAGCATCAAAGAAGTTGAAGACAGGCGATGATTACAATAATTCTAAATTGGAATCTTCTCATGACAAAAGCGGAAAAGATGATAGTAATAAACATGAAAACCATAAGTCAAAACATCATTCGTCTCAAAAGACATATACTGATAATGATCACAGTATGTATGTAGAAAGTAAGAAGAAGTTACATAATATAAAGATACAGAACACTGTTCAAAATGGTCAGTTATCAAAAGAGTTAGTTCTACATCAGAAAAATGATGAAAGGAAACATAAATTTAATGATGAAGGTAAGAGTCCATCAAATAAAATTTCTCATACACCAAATTCTCAGTTATTAGTAAATACTGTGGAAAAAAATCACCTTAAGCATTCATCTTCAGACCAACAGGTTAGTAAATTTTCTGATTGTGATCTAACTAAAATATCATTAAACAAAAACTCCGAGCCTCTTATATCTGGTGACAGTGAAAATGTCTTCTCCAGAAATAAATTTGAATCAAAATTTAATGATCCTGAGAAAGAAAAAACTTGCAGCAATTATTCTGAAAGTGTTAAAAGCACTTTGCTGCACAAAAATGAATCTAGTGAAGAAAATCTACAAAACAAAACCAAAGACATCAGCAATGATCTGGTAAAATTTCCACTTGAGAATCAAAGTACAGTTCCCGAAAATAAAGAAAAGGTTAGTTCTAGTCATACAGATGATAAATCAGAAGCCAGTTCTAGTATCTCACTAGCTTCACAAAATATAAAAACAATAATTCCAAAAGATTTAAGCTTAGGAAATTTCAATGCCTGTCAAGATAATTTACAATATAAACTTAATGGTGAGAATATTTGTAAAGATTTGAAAAAGCTTGAAAAATTCTGTAACATTCCTGATAATCGTGAAAATGTTTTATCTAAAAATGCAAAACATGAGTCAAAGGAATATAAAGATGACCTCGAAAATGAATTAAGACCTTCAGATTCAAATAAGTATGAGGGTAAAGAAATTGTGAATGTCCAGAACCATGAAGAGGGAAAAGGTACCCAAAAAAGTAAAGAAACAGAAAATACCCTAAAAAGCAAAGATATTGTGGACACCCTGAAAAATAAGGAAATAGTGGATATCCAGAATTGCAAAGAAACAAAGGACTCCCTGAAAAGAAGCAAAGAAACTAAGGATACCCAGCAAAGTAACGAAGCAAAAGGTATCCAGGAACATAAAGAGATCATGAATGTTCAAAAATGTAAGGAAACCAAGGATGCCCAGAAATGTACAGAAACAAATGATATCCAGGAACATAAAAAGATCATGGATGTCCAAAAATGTAAGGAAACCAAGGATGCCCAGAAATGTACAGTATGCCTATTGGTGATTAAGATAAGAACTGGGCACCTCATTATATGTGGAAGTTGCAAAACAACCCTAAGGATGGCTAAGAGGAACAGGAAAAGCAAGGCCTGGCTATTCCCAGAAATGCGAGACCACGAATCACATATGACTCCACTTCGATATACAAAATATGGAAAAGTAAATGGAAGTCAATCTCTTCCAAAACCCAGATATTCCCTCATCCAGACCCCAGTTCCTCATAATGAAAACTTACCTATACCTTCACCACCCCTTCTGTAAGCTTAAAATTTAAAAACAGCCATGACATATAAAAGGAAGAATGAAAGTATTAAGGAGTTATCGTTTGTGCTACTGTTATATATATATATATAATATATTATATTAATATATATATAATATATATTATATAATAATATATATAATATATAATATATAATTATATAATATATATAATATATTTATATATATATATAATATAGCAGGTTTTCTCTTGCTTCTGATGATGACCTCATTGAAACTTGCTTAAATATGCTTAATTCCTTGAATTGAAGGAAAAATAAGCATAATTGAAAATTATGCCTGGTGTGCATTCCGTAATGTGGTTCAGGAATTTTTAGGAAATTGTAAAAAGATCCAGATTACAAAACAGCTGAAAAAATGCTCATTGATTTTTTAAAAAAAATGGTCCTATGTATTAAAGGTGCGTTATTGCACTGGCATTTTTGACTATTTTTCGAGAAAATGGACGATGAAGTGAAGAAACAATTTTTTTTTTCACAGTTCACCACCACTCACGGCCGGACCCTATTCCAAGGAGGGGTTTAATGCTCAGAAATTCACCAACCAAACGCAAATACGCAGATGACACAGACGCAAGCTTTGAATTGAGGGAGAAATAAAATTCAGCAGGAAACACAGAAATGGAAGAGAATTCCACAGACAGAGGTGGCAGGAAAAAGGAACAACACAGAAGAACTACCTACGATTACGAATAATCCCACACCAAACTCATGCCAGACACAGCACCCCGTGTGCTAAGCGGGCGTCGTAAAGGTTGTACCGAGGCAATCTCCCTCGAGCCACATGCCCTGCGGTACCTATAAAAAGAGTAAACTAACAACATGACGCCGCAAAGATAGAGGTTCAGGAGAATGGAAAGTACGGAACGTTATAAGTCTGTTGCCTTTGACTCGAATCTTGTCCAAAAGGCCGGGTAAATCCAAGCCCCCCCCAGGATAGCGAGCATACTCCATACAGGCGATGAGGCCCTTGATAGCTGGAGTATAGAATACGAAAAAAAGTCTCCAGTTAAACATTAATCCAGTTTCTTTGGAGGCCGCCCCAGTAACCGTGTGTGTGAGGTTTCAAGACATTTTTTGTTTATGTTAAGGCCAATGATGTTATATTGTCAACAGGAGAGACGAGAGAACCTCGAAAGAATAGAAAGTTGGAAGGTGTTTTAGAGTGGAAGATTGAAGAAATTGAGTTTTTTAAGAATTAAATTCACAAGGTTGAGACACCCCACCCGGAAAATTCATCCAATCTGCGAGATAGAATCCGGAAAAGGTTAGACGAGAGAAATTCTAAGAAGTAAAAGAGGGAGCGAATTTGAAAGAGTTGAAGAATGAAGGGTCTGCCATCGGCATACGAATGATTAGATGTAGATGTCAGGTGGAAGACATTAAATGAAAAGTAAAATAAGTAGAGATTAAACAGACCCCGAGGAACACCCACAATTGACAGAAAAAGAAGCAGAAGACGCCCCGTCAACAACTAATATAGGAGCAGTTTGAGAGAAAACTAGACATAAGAAGCAAAGATAAGGAGGACCCAAAAAAGGGAGGCTGGAGAGCCAGTTGACGCCCGATACACGGGCAAAATGCTTTGTATATGTCAAGCGCCACCACGCAAGTTCCCCGTAGTTAAGGGCGGAAAACCATAAACAGGTTAAATAGGAAAGTAAATCGCCAGTAGACCTGGAGCGCCGAAAGCCGTACTGCGGATCTAAAGAAGGGAATTAATTCCAGATGATCTAAGAAATGAGAGTATAGAAGGGTTTCAAAGTCTAGATGAAACAATGAGAGCTATTGGCGATAGTTAGAAGGATCATAGTGCTCCTTTTTCCGAAAGCCGGCTGACATGTCTGCTTCCACACTATGAAAAGTGTTAGTATTGAAACATAGAGAATATTGAACGAGAGGAGGGGCCACACGGAAGCACACTCCCTCAAACACGGAGGAACTGCCATCCGAGCCACCCGCCGTCCTAAACTGTCATATATTTCAAGCCCATGCACCCGATCAAATTAATCACAGGCAAAGGCATAGGAAACTTAGAAGAAGAGAAGGAGGGAATGAAGGAAGAATCATCCAAGGTTGAGTTAGAGAAAATAGGGAGGCCGAAGAGATTGGCCCTTTCTCAGTTGGAGAATAGCAACAGAATCCATCAGAACGAATAAGAGAGGAAAGGCAGATTAAATTGTTAGAGATATTTTTGGCAATAGGCCAGAAAGATTTGTCAAGAGAACTAAGAGGTTAGCGCACTTTCGTTTGATGAAACCCGCCTTTTGCTCGTCGAAGAGTACCCTGCACGATTCTAGCAGAATGAAATTACGAGAGTATAGGAAACGAAATTTTTCCACCCCGAGCGCACTGTCTAGCTTCTGAATGCCAGAAAGAAGTTACGATTAACCATGGATTATGAGAGGAAAAATTTAGTCGAAGAAGGAATAACCTCTCATCCATCACCGATTACAGCTTTCAACTTATCCGGCAGGAAGCTGGGAAGCTCACCAGAGTCAAAGCAGTCATTCAATTATAGTTAGCCTAGAAGCAACGCAAGGCCCCCCCAATCGCCCGATCAAATGCCAAAAAAAAACGCGTAGGGCAGAGAGCTGTTGGAGAGAAAGTAATTAAAATTAAGAGAATAAAGCCATTCAAAAATTTTGATAGACCCGAAAGTGGTTGTATTTATTAGAGAGAGGACTAGTGGTGAAACATAGTCAAGTGTGTCAAGAATGGTTGGACAGATCCGAATGTTGGAAGGTGTGGTAGGTTCTTAATTAGTGCTCAGATCGTTAAAATACTAAATGATTTGCCTCCTCCCCACCTAAATCATATGAGAGAGCCCCAACCATTCATTTGTAATTGAAATCCCCAATAGAGGACCAGTATTTTGATGAGAAGATATAACATGGTGAAAAATTTCACCAGGATATTCAACAAAAGGCGATACCAGGGACGTTGGATAGTGCCATGATGGGTAATATATTGAATAAGAAAAGCCAAACTATCACAAGAAAAACATCATGGCAAGCACTTCTAAATGCAAAGTAAAGCATGTTTTCGCTATTAAAGCATGACTTAATTTTGTAATATAGATTCATCTTATCAAGAAAAAGTCTTTTGTAATTACTGTTCCGAAATTAAACCTTTCAAATAAAAGAATTGTAATAAGTACCACAGGTAACTTATTAACAAACCTTAAAAATTCCAAAACTTAATATTTCCAAATAATCTCAAAGTATGATGAGATAGAAAAAAAAATAAGTTATTTATGTACCAGCGTCAAAAAAATAATAAATTCAATAAAAAATAAAAAGAAAAGTAATTATCGGGTGTTCAAGTTCTTGAACCTGAAAGGTACCTAACATTTATCCCAAAAAATAAAAAGAGTATCTGCCAAGTATCGCCATATAACCGATACCAACGATACCGCCCAAAAAGCCATAAACTCGGATACCATTACTATCGTACATCCCTAGTAAGAATGTAACTTTTGAATACGGAACTGGCGTACGAACCAGAGGTTCTTTGAGCAATACCAATTTTTCCATCATATGAAGTGTATGTACTATTCCAACGAGTTGAAAGTTTGATAACATTAAAAAAATATGAATATTTCAAGCCGTTTTTGAATTGCCTTCAACTCATTTTTTATTTTTCATTTCCAGATTCATCTTAAGTATTATTATAAAAATTCTTTATCAAACTCGAAATAAATAATCCGTTCAACATCCGCAGGGCAAAGCGCGGATGCGGATCTTTAAAAATGTGCGGATACGGATGCAGATGTTACCTGCATCACTACTGTAAACACACTTCCGAGGTAACAGCTCGCTCAAAACGCAGAGTTAAACTGAAGTAAATTACTTACGCGACGCGCCAAATGCTGTAGACGTGTTATGACCCGTCTGGGAAGATTTCGGTATCTTTATTTCAAGCTACATTATGACGCATTGTTGCAAGCTGCCATATTTTAGGCTTTTCCAAAAAAAAATTTGATGAGTGACATCAAACAAGACATTTTGATAACTATAAAGTTTAAGTGCCAAATATTATGTTTTACAAAATTGTGTAGATTTACAGAAAAATAGTGCTCGTTAGACACTTTTTATGGTTATATTCGGCTTTAGAGTAACAAAATATATAGGAAACGGCCAGAGGTTTTCATTTAAAAAATGACTGTCGACTAGTGTAATTTAATAATAATAATAATAATAATTAAGATTGTAAAATTAATATTAGTAATTGCAACTACTATTACTACTGCTAATAATAATAATAATAATAATAATAATAATAATAATAATAATAATAATAATCATGGTTAATAATAATAATAAAAATAATAAAATAATAAAAAACAATTAATAAATAATAATATAATAATAATAATCATCATGCAATATAGTTAATAATAATAATAATAATAATAATAATAATAATAATAATAATAATAATAATAATATTTAGTAAAACTAAACCTATATACATAGAAGTAGAACAAATGCATTAATTGTTAGTTTTGCAATCAAATTTTACGACATTTATGGCTCATAAACTATTCCAATTTAGACATATATATATATATATATATATATTATATATATTATATATATATATATATAATTTATATATATATTATAATATATATATATAAATATTTCATCAATTTTTTCTTTATATTTATATAAATATATATATATATATATATATATATATATATATATATATATATATATATATAATATTATATATATATATATATATATATATATAATATATATACATATATATATATATATATATATATATATTTATATATATATATATATATATATATAATATATATATATATATATATATATATATATATATATATATATATATATATATATATATATATATATATATATATATAGTAGAATAATTAATTCACTTTGCAACCAATATGATTTTCATTTTCATTATTTTTATTTATTATTATTATTATTATTATTATTATTATTATTATTTATTATTATTATTTTATGGTTACCGATTTATATCGTTTATTATTATTATAATATTTTTATTATTATTTATTGTTATTCTTATTATTATTATTATTATTAATTTATTATTATTATTATTATTATTATTATTATTATTATTCTAAAATAATTATTATTATATTATTATTATTAATATTAAATTATTATTATTATTATTATATTATTATATTATTATTCATATTATTATTATTATATTATTATTAGTTATTTAACTAAAGGGTGATTTAAGTAGGTTTTTGGTATAGTAACTCAACCGATGTTTAAATTTAAATATTGACTATTATATAGAAGGAATGAGACGGTTGAAGTTTTTTTTACTATGGTTATAAACTTGAATTGTTTCGTTGATTAAATGATATGCTTTAATTTGTGGTTTTTATTGGTCAGTTGAATTATAATAAAACGGTTTTAACCTTTTGAGGTTGTATTGTTTTTATTTACTTATCTCAGAGGGGGGGTGGGGGTTTATTAAATAATATATATTTTTTTTTAAATCAAAAATCTTTAAATTTTCCTTGGAAAACTTGTATGCAACTTTATTTGCTTGAATAGTTTTTTTGCTCGTTTTAAAATATGATTAAAATAATTATTATATTACATCATTAATATTATTATTAATTAATTTATTATTATTATTATTATTATTATTATTATTATTATATTATAATATATATATATATATATATATATATATATATATATTTATATATATATTATATATATATATATATATATATATATATATATATATATTAAATTGTTCACTCTTCCAAACGATTGGGATGCATGGTCAGTCAGTTCTTTACTCTCAGATCATCAAAGTACAAGGAAATAGGTTCTGTAGAACGCAATCTATAAGTTTTCTTTTTCTTTTCTTTGGGTGATGCTACCCGTTGTTCTTTGTCTTTTGGCTTAGCTTATTGATGATTCCTGTGTCAGACTCGATGTTTAGACGACTTTCGTCATAGTCTGACACTTTGAGTCAATATTTCTTCAGCTTTCCGTTTTTTCGATAACAACTTTTAATATTTCGCATTAGATACTGTGATATTTTTAGTGAATTTAGTATATAGTGTCCATATACAGATCAGAGTTCGTGTGGTTCTCTTCTTCGATCTTTTTCATTTTATGTAGAGTTCTTTTATCCAACCAAGACTGAATTCCCTTTATTCCAATAGAGTTTAGACAAAAGCTTTTCTTTCGTTTTTCCTTTAGACTATTAGCCCTTTTTAAGCTCATTGGGTAACTGCTTGCTTTGATATATATATATTTATATATATATATATATATAATATATATATATATATATATATATATATATATATATATATCATATATTTATATATATATATATATATATATATATATATATATATATATATATATAAATCAGGGTTTAGATAATCTTCCTACTTTTCTAATCGCAGGTAAAACTGAAATCAACAAAATTGAAAACAGAAACAACTGATGTCTGTACTGGTGGTAAAAAATATTTTCGTTTCAATGTAAGATATTTTTAAACCATCATTAATTATAATGTAATTGTAAATGTATAAATATTTTATTACCTTAAATAATTTATTTAGTTAATAAGTAATATAATTCACAGAGTTTACTCCTTTTTCGGAGTTTTGAATAATATGTTAGATTGTTTTACTTTGACCTTTTTAGCACTAGTTAATCCACTTTTTTTATTATTTTTACATAAACTAATTCAATCACAATCACCTTCATTTTTATTTCAATGTTTAGTTGTCTTTTCAACAGTATAAGGTGACTTGTAATTAACAATACTATGCACTTTTTAGTTTTCTGCCTCACTTTGTTTTTAAACCACACAAAATCGTAACTTAAGTAGACCAATTTTTTTTTAAAAGAAGTTGAAAAAGTTTTTTAGGAAATAAAATAAAATCTTATCATCAAAAGTTTCCAGTAAATTTGTTAGTGAAGCGAATCTGATCTGAGTTCGTTATTAACACAATTTGAGAGACTTTACTTTGGTACAATATAAGTATTGACTAATTAACAATACTATAAATGCAAATTTATTGATACTTTAATAAATTTAAGGTTCACTTTTTATCTTTTGTTTTTGAAACACTTTATTTATTTTTTAAATTTAACAAAAGTTTTAGTTGCTAATTTTAACTGAATTTAACCGGCGTCTGCTTTCGATAGAATTTCCTCATAATAAAACTTGTAAAAATCGAAAACATTCCGGCGTTTCTTGGAAGTTTCTGAATATACATTGATTCAAAGTAGGTTTTGGCCCGATGGCACCGGGTGCAGGCGGTGCGGTGCTCAAAATTAAGTAGTTTCGGCCACTCAATTCACAAAAGTTACTTTTTTTTTTCCTTTCATTAGAATTCATTAAGCTTTGTATATATGACTTGTTGTAGGAGTACATCAGCTTTAAAGCCAATGACAGTCGCACGGAGTTGGACACTGTGGTAACATAAGTTTTGACAACGAAAAATCAGCATGACAGGGGCATTTTTTGGTCTCGTTTAATGCTGCTGCTTCTAATGTGTGTGTGTGTGGTGTGTATAGGTGTTTGTGTGTGTATTGATTAATTCGAGGTTTACATTTTTTTTTAACGTTTTTTTGTCTGCTTCTGCAGCGATACTTATACAAGTATCTCAAAAATGATTAAAAAAAAAAGACAAAAGGAAATATTTCAGGTCGAAATTTCGAAACCTGCATTAAAAACAAAATATTCTCATTTCAGTTATAAAAAAAAAAGAATAATAAATAAAGAAAAAATGTCAATTTAAGACAAAAAAAAAAAAAAAAAAAAAAAAAAAAGGTATTTTCATTTGGATACATCTTTATTAGTCATGCACCAAAACAAGTCTGACCCAACCCATCTAATCACATAAAATGAAAAATATTTAAAAAACAAAATTTGTAAAATAAAAAAAAATATCATATAAAAGTAAAAAAAAGTATATTAAAAGAAAACTATTAAAAACATTTTTTTCCCCCATCTGTGTGTGTGTGTGTGGTTTAGCCTTAAATTCACCTTTCTAAGCATATATATATATTATATATATAATATATATATATATATATATATATATATATATAATATATATATATATATATATATATATATATAAATATATATTATATATATATATATATATAATATATATATATATATATCCTGCTCTTCAACAAGCCTTTCGATCTTATTGGCAAGAGTGCTGGACGAGTGATCAGCGAGGGGCGAAACTTAGAAATATAAAGCCGAACATTGGTGAGTGGTCTTCCTCTCACCGACGAAAGAGCTTGCACGAGGTGATACTTGCATACCTCCATATTGGCCATACCAATGGCACTCACAGTCACTATATGTCACGGGACCCTCCTCCCATCTGCAAATTTTTGCCGTTGTCGTACCCCGCAATCTGTTCACCATATTTTCCCCCCCGTTGAGTGGACCCCATTTTCCATCGTCACTTCCTACTTTTACGGTTCTAACAGCTTCCTAAGAGGTTTATCTCATATCTTATCGGAATCTCCCCCCCCCCTTTAACAGTAACTATTTTCTCGTTATCTTGAAGAACTGAATATTCTTCACAACATATGATTTTGTTATGTAATATTAGGATTATTTATAATGTAAGGACATCTTTTTATTTAGCTTTTTATTATTTATTTTTAACTGAATAGTCATTTCGCCACCGAAAATTTCTTTAACATTTAAAATATATACGAGTCAGAGTTGATTTTTCAACCCAGTGTGGCTGCTTCTCTGTGGGCCGTGGTGGGTCCTGTACATAAATTAAAAAAAGAAATATAATATATATATATATATATATATATATATATATATATATATTATATATATATATATATATAATATAATATCATATATATAATATATATATTATATATATATTAAAATCGAAAAATGATAGAATTGTTTGTCCTTGAAAAGTATAATGTATAAGGAAGTAAATTTATTCTCTCCAATCGTCTCCCTCTCCCCCTTCTTCGCAACAGATTTATTCATTTTTCATTTTTAATTCGTAATTATAGCCTAAATGTATAATAATAATAATAATAATAATAATAATAATAATAATAATAATATATATAATAATAATTAAATAAATTTTAAAATAATTATAACAATAATTATGAATTTAAAATAATGTAAAAAAAATATTTTGATTACTACTACTAATACTAATGATAATAATAATAATAATATAATAATAATAATAATAATAATAATAATAATAATAATAATAATAATAATAATAATAATAATAATAATAATAGTAAATTTTGCGTAATAGATCCTTCAGAAGTTTTTGTTATCATTGCACTCATTTTTTAGGTTATTGGCCCGAAGAAGGGTAATGCAATACGCCACTTATATATATATATTATATATATATATATATATATATATATTATATATATATATATATAGTATATATATAATATATAATTATATATATATATATATTATATATATATAATAATTATATATATTTGGTTTTTATTATGCTTCATTATTGATTAAAGATTTAAATAGATATTATTATTATTATTATTATTATTATTAATTAATTATTATTATTATTATTTATTATTATTATTATTATTATTAAGTATAGCTAGTAGTAATTTTACTTCCAAAAATACACTATTATAATCAAGAATGTAAAATATTATCTATTATTATTATTATTATTATTATTTTATTATTTATTGGTTATTGTTTATTGTTATTGTTGTATTATTATTATGATTTTAATTATTATATTACTATTATTATTTATATTAACTTTTATTATTAATAATAAAATTATAATAATAAGAAAA
>JABUQX010005077.1:0-22500 GCA_015478945.1 Trachelipus rathkii
GGGATTATTGTCCTATGTAGAACATAAAAGCACTCCTGTAAACACGTCTTAAGAATCTCGAATGCTCCTAACTTCGATGTTCTGTGACTTAAATCTTTCTTACCTTCTACTACAATAATCTTGTTTTTCTGCTACTGTTCTCCTAACAGAACAGATTTTCAGCGCCTTTTTGAAATATCTTACAAAACTTCTCACAGAGACTTGTTTTTACATCTCTCAACATCCAATACTGAGGTCCTAATATTTGGGGATTTCAATGTACACAACACCGAATGGTTGGGGTCCTCTCATACTGATTTACGGTGTGGAGGAGGCCTAATCATTCAGCATACATGGAGCAACTAATTAAAGAACACACGAACCATTCCGGATCGTCCGCAACTGCAATTCTTGAACACATTTTGACCTATGGTTTCACACTAGTCCTTCTCTCTATAAAATACACCACCTTCGCTCTATTGGTAAATCTGACCAACAACCTTATATCTCTTAATTTTTTAAATAACTTTCTCCTCCAACAGTTCCTCGCTGCCCTACGCTCGTTTGGGTTTCTGGCACTTTAATCGGCGCCGATTTGTGGTTGCCTAATGGCGTCGCTTCTAGCACTAACTATAATCGGAATGTACGGTGTTTGATACTCTGGTGAGCTCGGTTTCTGCGATAAGGGTGGGAACTGTTTAATCGTTTGGTGATGGATGAGAATGGTTCATTCCTTCTTCGACTAAATCTTTCTTCTCCTCATAATCATGTTCGATCGTGCGTTGTTCTCTGGCCATTTAGGCTAGAGAACAGTGCGTATCGGGAATGAAAAAATTCTCGTCTCCTATTCACTCTTGCTAATTTTCATTCTTCTCTAGAACTCGTTGCAGGGATACTCTTCCGACGAGCAAAGCGCGCCTTCTCAAATAAAGGGCGCTAACCTCCTAGGTTCTCCTACTGAAGAAATCCTTTCTGGCCTGCTTGCAAAAACATCTCTACACTTCTGTAAATCTGGCTGCTTTCCCTCCTCTTAATTCGATCTGACGATTCCTGTTTCTAATTTCCAACTGAAAGGAGCCAATCCTCTTTGTCTCTGTATTTTCGCTCTAACTCACCCTGGATCGATTCTGGCATTCCTCCTATCCCTCCCCTTCTCCTCTCAGGTGTTCTTATGCTTTGCCTGTGATTACATTTGATCGGGTGCATATGCGCTCCTGAAAATCTATGAACGTTAGGAAGGCGGGTGGGACCGGATGGGTTCCTCCCCGGGATTTTTTTGGGGAATGTGGCCTCCGTGCTGACCCCCCGCCCTGGTTGCAACTATATTCCTCTGTCTCAAAACGTATCACTTTTCCTCAGTGGTTTGGAAGGGCGCACAGCGTGCCAACACATTCTTCAACTCCATTCAATTCTGCTCCCGTCTTTTTATTTAAGCTTCTAGAATTTGCTTTCGTCTTAATCTTTCCGGATTCCTATTCTCGCTATCTGGAATAGGAAATTTCGGGTGTGGGTCGCTCAAGCCTGGTGAAATTTAATTCTTTAAAAACTCACTTTTACATCTAAAAATCTCCCTCTCTAAAACACGTTTTAACTTTTTCTATCTCTTTCGATGGTTCTCATCGTCTCTCCTGTTGACAATATAAACATGCTTGGCCTTAACATAAACAAAAAAATGTTTTGTAAAACCTCAACATCACAACGGGTTTGCTAGGGCGGCTCAATAGAAACTGGAGTTCTGTATAGACTGCGAGACTTTTGTTTCCTCTTCTCAGTTACTCCAGCTATAACAAGGGCCTCATCCGTCCTTGTTGGAGTACTGCTCGCATATCTGGGGGGGCTCTGGTCTCACCCGGCTTTTTTTTGGACAGGGTCCGAGTCAAAAGCCCAAAGACTTATAACACTTGTTTTTCGTACTTTCCGCCACTTCTCTTGACCCTCTATCTCTGGCGGTGCGATGTCGGTGCTTTATCTCTTTCTATAGGTACCGCAGCGCAAGTGCTCGAGGGAACTTATCACGCGCGTACCACCACCTTTACGACGCCCCTTCGTAACACTAGGGTGCTGTGTCTGCGCACGAGTTTTGGTAGATATTGGTAACTCCAGGCTAGTTCGCTGTTGTGCTTCCTTCTTTCTGCCACCTCGTTCTGTGGAATTCTCTTCCATCTTCTGTGTTCCATGCTGAATTTTAATCTCGCCTCACTTCAAAGCTTTGCGTCTGTGCTCATAATGCGTAAATTTGCGTAAGTGTGAACTTCTTGAGGCGTGGCAACACCCCCCTCCTTGAATAGAACTTTGCCCGTGAGTGGTTGGTGCACTGTAATATATATACTATATATATATATATTATATATATATATATATATATATATATATATTTTAATATATATATATGATATATTATAATATATATATATATTATATATATATATATATATATATATATTAATTTTATATTTATATATATATATATTATATATTATATATATATATATATATATATATATATATATATATATATATATATATATATATATATATATTATTATTATATATATTATATATATATATTATAGTTTTTTTTTTTTTTTTTTTGTTGTCCGTGTCTGCCGCGTTCTAGCCACCTAGGGCCGCCCTAGGCATTTGCCTAGTGGTTAAGAGGGCTCTGTATATATATATATATATATAACTATTGATATATATATATATATATATAATATATATAGTATATATATATATATATATAATATATATATATATATTATATATATATATAATATATAATATATATATATATATATATATATATATATAATATAAATATATATATATAATACCTATATACTATATATATATATATATATATCATATATATTATATATATATATATATATATATAATATATATATTATAATATATATTTATACTTTATTTTTACAAACACTGGTGGAACATTAGCACTAAAAAATTTAAAAATTTTGTGGGATGGTTCCCTATTGCATTAATTGTAAAGAACGAGTTTACAATGAACAAAAATAATAAATTTAAAATTAGCAATAAAGAAAATTAGTCAAATCCATTGATATGAAATAATATTTAAAAATTTATTTCTATTTTTTGTTATATTATTGAAAACGATTGAAAATAAAACAAAACAAAAATATTAATAATTTTTAGGTCGATATGGGTACCTAACTTAAATAATTAATTAGGTTTCAGCACTTTTTGTTTAAAGTACTACAGAGTAAAGAACTCGTAATGCAATACGATAATTGCATAGCGATTTTAGCACTTCTTAAGGACTATATTATATTAAAAAATTCGAAATGTATTATTTTGTGGCAGTAGTTCATACGCTTGCAGCGCTTGTTGATTTCCATTATAGTAGTCCACTATAGTCAGCCATTTTGATTATTATTATTATTAAGAATTTGAAATGCAACAGTACTTACTATATTATATTCATTCGATTTCCACGCATGTAATTTTAGTACCTACAAGATAGTAAAGAAAATCACATTGTAATAGTTCTATACGATTTATAGTTGAAAAATAATCAAAATATCTTTATTTATTAGTATTACCAAAATTTACCGTATAACTGTAGTTTGATAGTTTTTAATGTCTCAAGGCCGCCTCTCACACCCCTTTTTTTTTAAATTTAATTAAAGTAACAAAGTAAATATAATGCATAGCTTATAATATATATATAATATATATATATATATATATAATATATATATATATATATATATATATATATATACTATATATATATATATATATATATATATATATATATATATATATAATAATATATATATGCTTTCTTTCTTTAATCTTCGCCTCTTTGCCCCAGGACTGGGGGTAAGGTGCGTGTCATGCATCGGAAAAGAAAAGGAGTAGAAAGAATATGACAAAAGTCAAAGGGAAAGCCCATCAGCCTTACCGCCCCTCTGTATCATTAATTAGTGAGAATTCGTCACAGCAGAAAATGCCAGCCTAGTGAGGCTTCATGGGACCAGCGAATGGACCTCCCAAACTATGGTAAAATCGTCAATGTAAGGATTCATCCCTTGGCCCAGGTGGGCCCAACATGCCCCCATACGAAAACCGCCGCATTTCGCTCCAATTCATGCATCCTCCTTTATTCTCGCCTCTGCCAAACTCAATTTCTCTCCCTTCAGAAATTCGTTCACCGACTCTCAAATCCACTTTCTCTTTGGTCTGCAGCGGTCAGTTCCCAAACTCGCCACTATACATTCGCTTACCCAACCGACTATCATTCATTCTTTCCACATGACCAAACGATCTTCCACATGACTTTCATTTATTCTCTCATTTACCCCTTTCTTCACACCCACAACAAACTCTTATAATTCATTTCCCCATTTTTCTCATTCTTCTTAACCTAGCAATCCCTTAAGATTGTCATCTGAACACATTGAATTTTAGATCTATACTTATTATTCCAGACCATAGTCTCACTACTATACAATAACACCAGTAACAACATACCGCTTTCATGTAAAGACCCCTAGCGCACTCAGACTTAGTCCCATTTACATTCACCAACGATTTTAATTGCACCAGCAAACGCTTCAATTGCCAATTCACAACTTTCCTACAGCACTCTGCATCATCCGTTCCCTTCCCATGCCAATCACATACTCTAAATATTTAAACTCAGACACTTGTTCCAGCTGCTCACGCATCTACATACTTTCCACTAGGACTGTCTCTCACTGCACAACCATCAACCTTACTCTTATTACGTTTACTTTCAAACCCTCCTTTTACACACACCTGCCAAATCTTCTACCATCCTTCTCACTCTCCTCCTGGACAAATCGCCACACACAAACGCGAAATCATCCGCATATAATATATATTTTTTTTTTTTTTTTTTTTTTTTTTTTTTTTTTTACAGTTGTCGCCACCACTCACTCACGGGCAGGGCTCTATTCAAGGAGGGGGTGTTTGCAAAGCCTCAGGAGTCAAACTAAAGGTAAATTACGGCAGATGAAGCACAGACCAGCTTTGAAGTGGGGAAGATTAAATTCAGCAGGAAAACAGCAAAAGATGGAAGAGAATTCACACAAAACAGATGTGGCAGAAAGAAGGAAGCACGCGCAAGCGAACTAGCCCTGGAGTTACCCACATCACACAAAACTGCATGTGCCGATACAGCACCCCTAGTTCTAAGAGGGCGACGTAAAGGTGGTGGTAGGCGAGTGATAAGCTCCCTCAGAGCAACCTGCCTGCTGCGGTACCTATAGAAAAGAGATAAAGCACCAACATCGCGCCGCAAAGATAGAGGGTCAAGGGAACTGGAAAGTACAGAAGAGTTTATAGCCTTTTGGCTTTTGACTCGACCCCTGTCCTCCCAAAAGGCCGGGTGAAACCAGAGCCCCCCCCGATATGAGAGCAGTACTCCATAAGAGGGCGGATGAGGCCCTTGTATGATGGCCCTTTTGTATAGCTGGAGCTAACTGAGAAGAGGAAAAAAAGTCTCCCAGTCTTA
The DNA here is from genome assembly GCA_015478945.1 of Trachelipus rathkii. Classification (NCBI taxonomy): domain Eukaryota; kingdom Metazoa; phylum Arthropoda; class Malacostraca; order Isopoda; family Trachelipodidae; genus Trachelipus; species Trachelipus rathkii. The sequence continues at coordinate 5,501 of JABUQX010005077.1, forward strand.
ATAACAGACACTCCCAGTTTCTTTGAGGCCGCTATAGCAACCGTTGTGTGTGTGAGGTTTTCGCAAGACAATTTTTTTTTGTTTATGTTAAGGCAAGGGATGTTTATATTGTCAATACAGATGAGACGAGAGAACCGTCGAAAGAGATAGGAAAGTTAGAAGGTGTCTTAAGAGAGGGAGATTTGTAGGAGTTTGAGTTTTTTTAAAGAATTGAATTTCACAAGGTTCAGCCGACCCCACCCGGAAATTCTATCCACATCAGCGAGAATAGAATCGGAAAGATTATAACGAGAGGCAATTCTAGAGTAAAAGAAGGAGCAGAATTGAAATGAGTTGAAAGAATGAAGGGTCGAGTCATCGCCATATGAAGTGAAATGGAGTTAGATGTGCAGTGAGAAGATCTTAATGAAAGTAGGAATAAAGTAGGAGATAGGACAGAACCCTGAGGAACACCACTACTGACAGAAAAGGAAGAAGAAGTCGCCCATCATCACAACAGCCCGAATATTAGCGATTTGAAAGAAATCTAGATATAAGTAAGCACAAGAGAAGGAGGAAACCCAAAGGAGGGGCAGCTTGGAGAGCAGTGACGCGTGCGATACCATCCCGGGTCAAATGCTTTGGATATGTGCAAGCGCCCCAAGCAAGTCTCCCCATATTCCCTAAGGGCGGAAAACCATAAATCAGTAAGATAGGAAAGTATATCGCCAGTAGACCTCGAGCGCGCGAAAGGCCGTAGTTTTCTGGCGATCGGAAAGAAAGTGAATGTAGATTCCAGATGATCTAAGAAATGAGAGTTGGAAGAGTTTCAAAGATCTTAAGATAGAATACAAGTGGTGAGAGCTATAAGGGCGATAGTTAGAAGGGTCAGAGCGGTTCCTTTTTTCGGAATAGGTTGGACATGTGCGTGCTTCCAACACTGAGGAAAGTGCTAGTATTTGAAGACAATAGAGAATATAGTTTTGAAGCGAGGGCGGGGATAGCTACGGAAGCACACGTCCTCAAAACCTCGGGAGGAATGCTATCCGGGCCCACCCGCTTCCTAACGTTCGTAGATTTCAGGACCCCATGCACCCATCGAATGTAATCACAGGCAAAAGGCATAGGGCACCTGAGGGAGAAGGCAGGAGGAGGAGGAATGCCAAAATCGTCCAGGGTTGAGTTAGAGGAAATTTAGGGAGGCCGAAGAGAATTGGCCTTTTAGTTGGAGAATTAGCAACAGAAACCTATCAGAGCGAATAAGAGGAGGAAAGACAGATTTACAGAAGTTGTTAGAAGATGTTTTTGGCACAGAGCCAGAAAGATTTGTCAATAGGAGAACCAAAGAGGTTAGCGCACTTTCGTTTGATGAAAGGCGCCGCCTTTGCCTCGTCGAAGAGTTATCCTGCAACGATTTCCTAGCAGAATTGAAAATTAGGCAAGAGTGATAGGAAGAACGAGAATTTTCCACTCCCGATACGCAATGTCTGCTAGCCTGGATGGCCAGAGAAAAGGCACGATCGAACCATGGATTTATGAGGAGAGAAAGATTTCAGTCGAAGAAGGAATGAAACCTGCTCATCCCATGCAACGATTACAGCTGCCACCTTATCGCAGAAGCTGTGAAAGCGTGTAAGAGTCAAAGCAGTCACCTCAATTATAGTTAGCGTAGAGCAACCCAAGGCCGCCCCAATTTCGGCCCCGATCAAAGTGCTGAGAACAAACTGCGTAAGGGCAGGATGGAGCTGTTGGATAGAAAGTATTAAAAAAATTAAGAGATATTAGGTTGTGGTCAGATTTTTACCAATAGGAGGCGAAGTGGTCGTATTTATAGAGAGATGGCTAGTGGTGAAACATAGGTCAAGTGGTGTTCAAGAATTGGGTTGGGACGATCCGGAATTTTGTGTGGGTTCTTTAATTAGTTGCTCCAGATCGTTGGAAATGCTGAATGATTCGGCCTGCTCCCCACCTAAATATAGTATATTATATTATATATATATATATATATATACTACTTCATATATATATATATATATATATATATATATATATATATACTAATATATAATATATATATATATATATAATATATATATAATATATTATGATATATATATATATATATATATATATTATATATATATATGTATATATAATTGTGACGATTTTGTTTATAGGTAAGCTCCAAATGCCACTATTTTTCGAACAAATTTAATCGCAACAACTATAGTATATATTTTTAATGTTATAGTAATGTCGCCGTTCACAAGGCATGTCCTAATCAAAGAGGGGTTTAGTCTGTCGCACTCTAGAGCGGTGAAATTGAACAGGACATTCTAGCCAACTGGAACCGAAATAAAAGATGTTGTGGTGATCAATGTGCAATGGAAGCATATACAGAATTTGGACTTAGACATGATGAGAACCCGTTTCCAACTCCCACCCATTATGGGTTGTTTTGGAAACAATCGGTGAAAAGACATTTGAAATCCAATTTTAGAATTTGTAGTGGGCTGGAATAAAGTGCGCTATAGTGGACTTACAGTATTTCTATATTATTTTTTAGTGAAAAATAGAGTATTGAGGCTAGACTAATGAAACACATTCGTGAAAATAACCATCTCGCTGGAAGAATGCTACAAATCGATACAATTTACACAAGACGTGCTTAAAGTAACAAGATACCCAACGCTCACAAAGGTAATATATGCAAACGTTTATTTTTTACGGACGTAGGAGAAGATTTAAAACTTAAATTTAAGCATTTAACTACAAAATTCAAAATCTTTTTAAATGTAGAAAGAAAGATACGCTCGACCACCTTATCATGCTGGGTAAGACTACATTTATGCTTTTATCTAATAACTTAATCTGAAGTTCAAAATTATTAATTATTATTTTTTAGAATAAGAAGAAATAAAAATTGCTATGTTTTTTTTTTTTATGCATTTGCATTACATGTAATGACTGAAAATGTGGTGCTCTTCCAATATGTGATCTACCAAAATTCTATGATCTCCCATTTTATAACAGTGCTCTACTAGATAAAATATTAAAAAATTTAATATTTTGAAAATTAAGGAAATAATATACAGAATCATAATTTATAATTTTTTTTTTAATTGGATTAAAAACTTTTTTTCAAATTTTTTTTAAAAGGGGTTTTTTTTTGGTTTTTTTTTACAAAAAAAAAAAAGCCAAAAGTTTTTTCAAAGGTATGATAAGATCTTTAAGTATATACAGATTTTTCTGTGTAATACTTAAGCAAAACATTATCATAACCTGAAACTAGGCAAGGCCTAAACCGAACTAACAAAGATGGATCGACGGTGCGCCTAAAACGAAACTAAAACCTAAATTGGATGCGAACGGTGCCTAGGATAAACCTGGAATGTTTAATTATTTAGCTGGTTGCTGCGTTTAAAACTGTTGAATTGGTTGCCAAATAGTAAATCATAAATTGAATGAAAACAACTCGGTAGATCACATAATGGAATAGAGTACGCGTCTTTTTTTAAGGTTTCATATGCAATATCAAGTTGAATCCGATAAAATATTTTTCGTAAGCCGATAAGGCAATTTTTAGTCAGATTTACCAGGCGGCGGAAAAATTGATATAAAAAAAGAAACAATCATACAATACAATCTTCAAATAGGTTTAGCAAATACCAAAGGAAAAGCAAAATCGAAACGAAAACAACCTTTATATTTAAACTTTAATAAAAATGTAAAAGAAATTTCAAAATTAAAAATTTTTCGATAAAAAATTTATACATATTTAACGAAAATATAAATCAAACAATATTTCTTTTTTAAAGATAAATTTTTTGAACTACTCTACTACTACTTTGAACTTCATATAAGGGAAAACTTGTTACTTTTCAAAGATTTCGGATTTTTTTTCCATTTTACTTTTAAAACAACTCGAAAAGAAACTAAAGAAAATTTCTCCCCTCCTTTAATCACTGGTCTACAAAAATACATTTTTTTTCTGACAATGGACTTTTCCAGCTGTTTTAAACTATTCGAAGGGTGCTGATTTCGGCAAACATCTAATCTCAGATTTGGCTCTATCATATCCCAGTTCTATGGCAATCGGCAACCCAATTTCATGGATTTTACCCGAAATTAACACTTGTCACTGATGATTGCAAGTTGTTGCGAGTCAGTAACTGCTTTAGTGATAAAAGATGGTGTATTTGGACAATAGTGTGGTGCTTATAAGTGTTATAGTGTGTATGTATATATAATTCGTCACAATTTATTACATATTGTAATGCATTTTTATGTACATAGGTGAGTGAGGCAATCTTTATCGGTAATTCGTTTATCTATTTTTGGTGAGGACTATGGTTGTAGATCTAACAATGAACACAACATCCGAAAGATGGAGATGCCGTAATTACACAGATATCTTCTTGCTACTCTGTGGAGCTTGCACTTTGCCAGGAACAAAAGACGCAACTTTAATACTTTGTCAAGAGGGTGTATCTTGCCTACTTTATAAGAGGAATGGGAGGACCAAGACAAATATTGGCTCCTCACAGAAGTGTTGCAAAAACGGTGTTGACAACTTTGCCGATCATAGTTAAGGAAAGAATGCTAAGCTGAGATTTGGTGTGCCAATGGTTTGGAGAGACCAACAACATGTTGAATGACTGCTACTTCTGCCTTGTCAGTGTAAAAAGGTTTCAATAAGACAAAAATACACCTACTTACAATTCCCAAATATCCTATCTGCCATACAACGCAGTCGACACTGTGAGGATATACCTGTACCTGTATTTACTGAGCTACCGGAGATTGATGTTGAAAATATCAGTTTACCTTCTTCTATAGATGATGAGGATGATGCTCTGACCGAATATACGCCATCTGTTGCAGATTCTAATACAATTGCTATGTTTAGTCAGTCTGAATTGAATGATCTGGTAAGAGATTTGTATTTGCCAAAGCAGTCTGCTGAATTGTTGGCTTCAAGGCTGAAAGAGAAAGGAATACTCAGACCTGGCACTAGTGTCTCCTTTTATCGTAACAGAGAAGCAGCTCTACAAAAGTACTTCCAATCAGATGGTCGGTCAACTTGCTTATTGTAATGATGTTGAAAGGATTCTTCTCAATATGGGACTGCTCGCATATGATTCAAATGAATGGAGACTTTTTATTGACAGTAGTAAAAGAAGTTTGAAATGTGTGTTACTGCACAACAGAAATATATATGGATCATTCCCAATAGGACACTCTTTACAAATGAAAGAGTATGCCAACATCAAGAAAATTCTGGATAGATTGCAATACCATCTTCATGGATGGTTAATTTGTGTGGATTTGAAAATGATTAATTTTCTGCTGGGGCAGCAAGGTTACACCAAATACCCTTGTTTCCTGTGCTACTGGGACAGTAGGGCTACATTAGAACACTGGGTGACAAAGACCTGGCCACCAAGAATCAGTTTGACGCCTGGTGACAAGAACATCAAGAATGAGCCTCTGGTTGACAGGAATAAAATTATATTTCCCCCACTGCACATAGAACTTGGGTTAATGAAGCAATTCGTCAAAGCTCTTGACCACACTACTTGACTACTTCAGCTATATTTTTTTAATCTTTCCAAGTCTCCGCCGAGAAGGAAAAGGCAGGAATATTTGTGCCTCAATAAGAAAACTCATCCAGGGACTCCCACACTTTGTTAGCAACAATGACTGCCGCAGAGGCTAGGCTTGGAATGGCATTCTCTGAATGTGGTACAGAATTTCCTTTTCTCTGGACTGACCACCCTGAATCAGGTAAGCGGACAACTACGCGAGAGATTGTGAGGAGCTGCTCTTGAGTTTCAGCAGCTTGGAGGTAGAATGAGCATCAAAGTTAACTACTTACATAGTCACTTGGACGACTTTCCAGAGAACTTGGGTCACGTGAGCGAAGAGCAAGGTGAACGTTTTCATCAAGACATTAAAGTTATGGAAGAACGCTACCAAGGTCGATGGGACACCAACATGATTGCAGATTACTGCTGGTCCTTGATGAGAGACAATCCACAAGCTGTACATCGGGGATCGTCAAAGAAGAGGTCGTTTATGAAAATGTAACCACTATTTTCCAATTTTAAATTTTTAATACATTTGTCATTTCTAATTTCACTGTCAATTCTAAATGCTAATAAGCATTCACTAACATTTATATGCATTCACTATCACAACTTTGTGCTAGCGGGATCATAAATGAACTTTTCATTATTATTGTATATAGGGGGGGGGGGGGGGGGGGGGGGGGGGGGGGGGGGGGGGGGGGGGGGGGGGGGGGGGGGGGGGGGGGGGGGGGGGGGGGTGTAGGAATAAATAAATTTGCTGTTTATTTGAAACTGCAATATGTGATATCTCAAAAACCTGATGTGATAGACAAAAACCAATGACAAATTTTTAATCAGCACCCCAGAATTACCTTAAAACTGTTGGAAAACCTTATGCCAGAAAAATGTTGTTGGCCAGTGATTTTCAGAAAAAGAAAAAGAAATCATAAGCTCCAATAAATTCTAACACAATATAAACGCGTTGTACCTTTCTCAACAACACAAGAGATGTGGCGATATATTGATCCGCTCTTTCTTTATAAAGTAGGATCTTTTTGTTCGCAAAGGTCCTTCCAGTCCATTCTCGAAGAGGTAAAAAAATCAACTCAATAATTCGCCATTCCATGTTGGACATTATCAAGTGAATAAATTTTTGCCTCGCGTATTGGCAAAGAAAGACTTTAATATAATTGATCCTTCCTGTCTTGGAGGACGAAGAAATCAACAAAGCAAATGAAATGAAGCTCTAGTAGTAGATCTCACATATCTACTGTTCTGTGAGAAGAATGTAACGTCTACTAATGAGAGGATGCACTAGAGCTTATGTACTTTTTTTCTGAGAAGTGGAATGGTTTTTCAGTTCTGACAATTTCAGGATAGAATACATTTTTTGTTTCTTTTCAAGCTATTTTATAAGAAAGTAACATTTACTAAGATTCAAAAATTATTATGCCTCGATATGTCTTATTCAAAAATAATAATTAATAATAATAATAATAATAATAATAATAATAATAATAATAATAATAATAATAATAATAATAATAACTACTACTTTTATGAAGTAACCTCACTTTTTTGAGATACTCGTATTTGTATATACTTTGCCACCGTACCGACCAACAAATCTTTAAACATCAACTTGCGTTTTACATCCTGATAATTCATGTAAGCGAATTCTTCCAATATATTTCGTTTTCTAAAAATCGCAACTTGATCATGAATTCCAGCAAATTGAACCCACATACAACGTATGATTAATTAATAATTTATAAATAAATAATTTTTTTTCTCCTTCTTTTAGTGAAATTCCTCTTGAGAGATTAATAAGTTTGAATTAGCATGTAATACCAAGTTTAAAAACTTTAAAGGCCACGACAGAGACCGAACCCATATTACAAAAATAAAAGACGCTCTTGAACATTTCGATGCATCTATTAAGAAAATTTCTTCCAAAGGATATTTATTGACAATTTTTTGATTGGGATATTATATATATAATAAAAATATGTATATCCGGATGATTTGGTTCTGTGTGGGCGAATCTGAAGAGAGTTTGAGAGGATTGGTAGAGCAGTTTGGCTAAGGGTAATGTAAAAGGACTCAAAGGAGGGGTTAGATAAGTAAACGTAGATAAGAGTAAAGGTTATGGTTGTGAGCATGAGGACAATCGCTCAGTGTGGAAGTTTATGGTTAGAATGGTGAGCAGTCTGGAGCAAGTGTCTCTGAGTTTAAATATTTGGGTATGTGCTGCGAAAGGGAACGTTTGCGGCAGAGTGTGTAAGGAAAGTTGTGAATGGCAGGAAGGTTGCTGGTGGAATTTAAATCGTTTGGTGAATGTAAAGGACTAAGTCTGAGTGCGCTAGAGCTTACATGAGGGTATGTTGTTACATGTGTTATTGGTATGGTCAGTGAGACTATGGGTCTGGATAGAAGTATAGATCTAAGTTCAATGTGTGTAGATGGACAATCTTAGGGGCATGCCTAGGTGTGAAAAGAATTTAAAAAAAAATGAGGAAGGAACGTATTAGAGAGATGTGGTGGTGTGAAGAAAAGGGTAAATGAGAGAATAAGATGAAAGTATGTTGAGATGGTTTGGTCATGTGGAAAGGATGATGGTGTCGGTTGGTTAAGCGGATGTAATAGTGGTGAGTGTGTTGGGAACGACCGGCTGGGGAGACCGAAGAGAAAGTGATTGAGTCGGTGGACGAATGTCTGAAGGAGAGAAATGTGAGTTTGGCAAGAGGCGTGAATAAAGGTGCATGATAGGAGAGAAATGGCGGGTTTTGTTATGGGGCATGGTTGTGGCCCACCTGGGCCCAAAGGGATGAACCTACATTGACGATTTACATAGTGAAGGTCCGTCGCGGTCCCATGAAGCTCTAGGTGGATTTTCTGTCTGTGACGCAGTTTTCACTAATTAATGGTGAACAGAGGGGGCGGTAAGGCTGGGCTTTCTTTCGACATTTGTCTATATCTCCTACTGCTTTTCTTTAATATAATTGTAATGGATATTCTTAATGTTGGAAAAGGGGTTGGATTAAAGAAAGAAGAATAATAAAAAAAATCAGTTGGCATAAGAAAGAAGATGTCTATAATGTCCATTGTCTATAATTTTTTTAGTTCTAATAAAAAGAAAAATTCAAAATTCAAATTTTTACCAATGAAAACTGATCTACTATAATACAATAAAAAACTATATTGCTACAATAAAAAACAATAGATAATAATAATATAATAATTTACTAATATAGCAAATATATATTAAAATAATATAATTAAATTTAATATCAAATATTTGATATAAATATATAATTTATTATCGATTTCTATGAAATTTCAGAAGTGTCTGAATAAATATATAAAACCAAAGTTATAATAACCAATTTGGACAAATACAAATGGTCCAAGAAACTTACCTACATAACCATTCGGATCCCGCCCATCCAAACTGTATCTATCATTTAAATAAATAAGATGGCTAAGGCCTCTTCAGGGGATTTGGTCCATTCCAATATTTTCTTTGACCCAATACATTCTAAGAAATCCATGCATTTTTCCTTCTTGAACTAGCTGAATCTTTATATTATATATATATATATATATATATATATATATAATATATATTTTATATATATAATAATATATATATATATTATATAATATATATATATATATATATATATATATATATATATATATATATATATATATATATATATAAATAACTATCTTTTAACGTGGCTTTATCCCCTAACACGGGGGACCACAGGAAATTGAACTTTAAGGCTGGCTATCCCAACCAGCGCCACAACGTGTTCCGCAGATCGTTTTAAGTTTCTTGCCCTGCAGGTATATAAAACTCTAACTGCTACGTGGAGGATTTGAACCAGCGTCCTCTCGTATGAGAGCCGCGACTCAACCTCCTGCGCCACGAGGCGTTATCTAGTATTTTTAACAAGAATTCAGAGTTCTGATTATATGAAAAAATGGAAAATTGAAGATATCTCTTTCTCCTTTCTATTTTATCTGTTTTAATCTTCAATCCGGAAGACTTTCAGATAAATTTCATATCACTATTTTCTTTCTTCTATATTTATTTTTTTTTTCTCACGTAGGCCTCAAAATTCGTTTATCACACTTCCAAAGTTCGCATTTTATTAAATTTTGTTATTTGCTCTAGACTATCTTATTTTTATTTTCATAAACTCTGATATCAAAATCTGAAGTCCAAGTTCAAATCCCCTCCACCTCTCCCGCGTCCTCCTCGACCCCAAAAGTAATTCCTTTAGATTTTCCAAAATCATTATTTCTTAAGCAATTGTACCGATAAGTTGTTTTATAAAATCGGTTTCCTCTTAGTGATTATCTGGTGAGTCTATATTTGATTTTATACATTTTATTCTTCCACACGACTTTTATATTTCGGTCGTAAATATTTTAGTTTAACAGTTTTGGTATTATAGAAATTTCGTCCACAAAATACTTCGTTGGAATATTTGATTTTTTTTCAAATTCCCTTTTTATTTTTTTTTAGAATTTTCAAAGTTTATTTTTTTATTTATTTTTAAAGACAAAGTGAGATTTGGTTTATAAGTTTTCCGTTACTACAGGAACTAGACAACGTTAACCAAACTAATTTTTTTTTAATATTTTTCTTCTTGCGTTTCCCCCAGCACTTTAGATAAACTTTCTCACGAGGGGTTTTTTCAAGTGTAAATAAAATAGATGATTTTTTTTTACCACTTAATTACTTTTATATTTTGCACCTACTCTCTTTAAGTAGTGACCCACTAATTTTCACTCTACTCTTATGTCAATTTATATATGGTTATTCCTTTTTTTTACTTTGTTGTCGTCTACAGCTCTAATCCTTTCAACTCTTATCCAAATTATTATGGAAAAGTTTTTTTTGGTGAATATTTCCTGACTTTCCTTTTTAAGCTTTTGTACGCGATATTTCCTTTACAGTCTTAAGAGTAAGTACCTAATTTTTAATTAGTCATAAGAACCTAAATACCATTGATAACTTTATTTTAACAAATAATAACACCGACCGTGACGAAAATAATAATAATAATAATAATAATAATAATAATAATAATAATAACAGTGATGATGATAATGAGAATAATAATGATAATATAATAGTGATAAAATAATTTAATAATAATGATAATTATAATGACAAAAAAAAATAATAATAATAATAAAGGAGGATTTTTGTACTGCTCCTGACTTTGCTTATATATTATGTTTCATAATTGTTTATAGAATAGTGTCCTTTGAAAACATCCTTAGTGCCCCAATAAAATACTTTATGAATGACCTCCATTTTTTTTATCATTTTTATCGATGCACTCTCGCTCACGTCTTGTTTAATTGATTAAATATCTTAACTTTGCTGTCGGATTTTACATTACTAAAATGACACAACATTACATAACATTCCAGCCACATAAAAATCTCAACTTAGATTTGTAATAGATTTAAAGTTTTATTATTAACTTGCTTCCGTTTTTTTATCAGTAAAACTCTTACATATTATTTTTTGTATATATCTAGCTGTTATACTTATTTTAATCTTTGTTTTAATTTTGGTTAAATTTATTCATGTTAAAAGTCGAATAGCAATTTTCTTTTATTTCAATATTTATTTAAGATTCTTTTTTTTTAATTATATAAAAGTATTGGGTCTAGTAAAGAATACTTTTTAGCTCATTTATTTTTAAATTTTATGTTATTTAAAAGTTTACAGTGTATTTTATGTCAGAAATTTTTAAGAAAAATTAGCTTAAAAGGATATAGGTTTAACTATCATATTTGCGGTTAGTAATTATAATTAAATTAAAGTGTCAATATTTTCCTTAGGGTGATTTCACAAGGACAGGAGAACGCAACTTTTTATGAAAGATGAATGTCCATAATGTATTTTTTATGAAAGAACTTATTTTTTAAAATTTAAATTATCAATACTTTTTTAGAAAAACTTTTGATTTAATTAATAGTGTCAATAACTTATGTCATTTATTTTTAGATCACTCTTAAATATTTTACTGTAATAGTTATCCTATAAAATGTTTAACTTATTTTTAATATGTCTGCCCAACTTTGAAATTTTTTTATTTATTTCTTTTATTTTGTTTATACTTTATAGGCACCTTTTTGTAGCGGACCATCTTTATTTATGGCGGACTTTTATGGCTGAATTTAACGCACCTATTATTTTGGACTATGTTTGTAACTAAACTCTCAAATTGTTGAATTGTAAAATAAAAATTTTGAAGCAGCAGATAGCGCCTTTCATTATACTTGGCCTAAACCTTACAACTCGCCCACAAGAATAAATTGTTGGGCGAAAGTGCCGACCTTTGTTGAAGCTGAAGTCTCAAAGCAGAAGAGTATATCGCTGTGTGAAAGCGACTCAAATTGATGGAATAAGAAACACGGAGCACTCTCTCCAACACAGGTGCCAGATTTCACTACACTGAGGAATTTTTTTTAACTTACGGTACCAATTTGTTTTTTCACTATTTTTACTTTTTGATATATCAGAATTTGGAATATTGTTTACCCCTCTCTCTCAGAAATTTATATAACATTTTTAAAGTCACTTTCAATTTAAAGGGGTTATATAATATTTAATGTTTTTCTTTTATTAATGATATAATTCACGTCAATATTTTGAAAAACATTTGCTCCACAAACTAATGTTTCTATCAAATATATTAAGTATTAAATGATGAGAGATAATATTTACAAAATTAATTGTTTTGACCGCGCAAGGGTCGATAATGTGCCTAATTGGAGACTTTACCGGGATGCCGGACTCTCCTTTTCTCATTTTTCTTCTCCAAGTCATTCACAGGAAAATTGGAGAGCGCCTCATGAAGTCAGTTCTCACTCTCGGGAACAATTTCGCGATATAAATCACACTGGAAAGTCACAAAATTTTCATTTTCGAGGGGGCCGGAACAGTCCAAGCCTGTCTCTCTCCAGCACAATCTCTCCTCATCCTGTGATATAAGTACTCCAGCAAACGACGCCTTGGAATTGAACTATCTCAATGGTACACCACCTCTTCTCCAGACTCGAAAATTTGGAAAATATTCTCATCATGGAAATGGTAGCTCGACTCCTCTCGGCAGCATCGGGCCACAGACGTATGTTATGGTAAACAGACCAGCCATCACTCACAGGGGTTTGTTCAAGGGAAATAAACAGGTAGAGTCTCAAATTTTGTTTAACACAGATTATTTACATCATCTTTCCGACATGAAGTCTGATAACACATATAAAATTATTTTAAATGCTCCTCCTAAACATAGATTTCATGTTGTTTTCCGCAAGAAAGGTAATTTATGTAAAAGGAAGCAACCCTCTCAATCGACTCACCTCCAGGCTCCTCTTTATTTAAATGTTTCCGTTACAGATATTGATAGCCGATATCAACACACTAGCACGAGCCCCACAGCTCAAATGGATGTTCTAAATAAAGCTTCGCATAATTGGGTTGAGGAAAAGTTTGTAACTAAAAATGATATGGAAACTTTTGCTTATGTTAACTCATACAATGATAGGGCTGTAGACAATATTTCACATACAGTTTTTGATGATAATTATTTTAATGTTCTTTCTGAAGCCACCTCTCATGGGACTTCTCAAGCAGTTATGAATGGAATCGACGTTGAAACCATCTCTCATGGTTCGTTAGCGGCAACTATGAATGTCTCTCACACCGCTAACCAGTTCTCATTGTTTAGGGAAGCTACTGATGATGTTGTATTTCCATCAGGGTGCTCGAATTTTAATACTTCTCTATGTAAAAATAATATTAATCCACAATGTCTAACGCCTATTATTGACAAAAACACTTCCACACAAACAAATACGTTTTGTAATATTGATAAATTTGTCACTAATATAAACGCACTTTCCACACATTTTCATTCCAACAGCAAGGTTAATTTTCCTAATGTTAATTTGGATAGGTCCCTTAATGAGTCCTTTTTACCCACTAATAATAATTTTAAATTTATTAATAACTCTCATGCACGCCTTCCTAGTCAAATTGATAACATTTATAGCGCTAATACTTCTTTTTTAGATTTAGATTTTAATGACTCAGCCGAGTCAGGTTTTGATGAAGCACTTTTTACGCCCGAAGATAGAAAAGTAGTCATGACACAAAGTTTCAATCTACCTCTGGAAACCCAAAAGTCCACTTCTATTGAGCAGTCACAGTTTCCAGAGACAGCACATTTTACTCTCGAGAATAAAAAAGCAGTAGAAATGACGCAGGGTTTTAATCATTTGCAAGACCATATTGCCTTTTCCCGATTGGAAGGGTGTAATATGGATTCTTCTCTTACCAAAACTCCTTCTCCCCTTCAGCATGCTCTTTATTTTCCTCCAGCTCGCATTAAAGAACAATGTTTAGCACATTCACAAAATAAAGCTCAAGATTTAGCGTTTAATGTTCCATATAACACTGAGTCTTTCCAGACACTCATTACAGCTTTAACTTCTTCTCCTCCCTTGAAATTTTCATTGGGATCTCAGACTCTTTCGTTGCATAATAACGCGTTTCCTATAGGATAACCTCATTCTCAGGAAACCACTTTCACGCTCTCTATGGTGATCAACCACCCCACCAGTTTTCTTTAATGATCATATGTTGATCCCTCTTCCAACTACTTCTCCACGAGTTGTTTCTTGAATTTTCCATTTTTCCATTTCATAAACAGAATCATGCCTCATGTCTTCACGCTTCGCGCTTTTCAAAACTCTTCTTCAAAGTTCTCATTTCTCTACTCTTACTAATAATACTTACACCGCACCTATGTGCATTTCGCATTCACATTCTTACCCTTCCTTTTTCTCGAAAGAACAACACTTTCCATCTACTCTCTTCGCAAATCGTATCTTCTCCTCGCATTCTACACAAAAAAATTAGCTTTCTCCTTTCTCTCACTACAGAAACTTCCACACTCTTAGATCATGTCAACGTTCTTCACAAAGTTAAAACTGAAACTTTCCATACACACCTCATTTTCATATGTGTGTAAACTCAAAAGAACACTCACATTATGATGCTTAACACACTTAACACATCTTACGTAAACACACTCCTTTTAAAACCACATTCATTGCATTTTCCAATACCTTTCACTCTCAACACAAGGACATTAACCACAATCATGCCTCCTTCTTTAACAGACTTATCACTGTAACATAACACATTCCATTCCATAACTCATCAATCACATCAACGCGACCTCACATCACACAGATTCATTTATACCATCTATTTATCCTTCTCTTTTTCCTTCCTCACACAGGAACATCTGTACCTCTTCACACCTACTTTTAGATTGTTAACATTTTCTTTTAAAGTGCCTCGGGCCGGCTATTTTACATTTATTTACATCAATGTATAAATAACAAAACATATTAGAAAACAATATATCAAAATGTAAACACATTTTCATTAAAGAATATTATAAAAAGGTTAACAGAATATATAAATTTATCCAACTTTTCTATAGAATTAATCCAAGAAATAGCAAAGCTAAACAAGAAAAATTTTAAATAGAACAAATATAATTTTGCTTCCCCATATATTTTTTTTTATTTTATTATTAGTAACATCAAATATCTATTTATTTATGAAATTTAATGTATTAAACCATATTCTTTTCCTTTGCTTCCCATGGTAACCAAATATATCAAGAATTAAAATTTTCCCACATTATTAATGCTATTACTTACATCTTAAACTTGAACACTTACAGTAAGCTCTGTACACAGATAAATTGTTCCTTCTCAAACGAAACTCTCTAATGTTCTCCAACTAACTTCTTATTCGTACTACTCTACATTTTTGATCCTATAATATCACACACTCACTGAAATTTCCCAAAAAAAAAAAAAAAAAAAAAAAAAAAATTTTTCCTTTTCTGGTCTTTTAGTCACGTAGATAATCCCCACATCCTCTCAACTAAATTTCTTTTCTAAGAGATTCCCTATGACATAAACAACTTTTAACTTTTCCTTACTTTTGGTTTCTTCTCAATCCAGTTACCAAGGGAAATCTATAACACCTGTTCTCTATTCTCAAATCTTGAAATAAACCACACCACTCATTGAAATTATCAACCTTTTCTTTATAAATCACCCTATACTCTTAAAGCAGGAAATCAAGACTTACTTTCCTTTCCTTCCCAAATTTGTAGTTTCTATCTCATGTCCCGGGAACCAACCCAGATTTATCTCCAGTAATTTATTTTACCTTCCTCAAGGTTGCACTCCAGTATCAGATAGATACATCTTCAGATCTCCTTCCCATTCTTCCATCCAAACAAGTTGGATTACAAAAGATTCGTAACTTCCTGAATCTTCACCTGTTCATCCACATTTTTGTAACTTTTCAAACTTCCAGGTTGAAATTAAAACCATTATATCCTCAGTGGGATACTTCATTAGAACCCACATATTCAAATCCTCCTGCATAAATTGCATACCTCAATTTCCTTTTCTTTTCATTGGCAGGGGACCTCTTTCACAGAAATTAATCTGTAAAAGTCTATTTGAACAACAAAAATTTGATATATCCATTTTGTTCTTCATTATCAAAATTTTATCTTTTTCAGATAAAATATTCTCTTTTCCTCACATAGGTTCAAAATCGTTATCACACTTTCAAAGTTCGCATTTTATTAAATTTTGTTATTTGCTTCAGACTATCTTATATTTTTTTTCATAAACTCTGATATGAAAATCTGAAGTTCAAATCCCCTCCACCTCTCCCGCGTCCTCCTCGACCCCAAAAGTAATTCCTTTAGATTTCCAAAACTCATTATTTCTTAAGCACTGGTACCGATAAGTTGTTTTATAAAATCGGTTTCCTCTTAGTGAATTTTCTGGTAAGTCTATATTTGATTTTATACATTTTTTTTTTCTTCCACTTGACTTTTACATTTCGGTCGTAAATATTTTAGATTAACAGTTTGGTATTATAGAAATTTCGTCCACAAAAATACTTCGTTGGAATATTTGATTTCTTTTCAAATTCCCTTTTTATTTTTTTTTAGAATTTTCAAAGTTTATTTTTTTATTTATTTTTAAAGACAAAGTGAGATTTGGTTTATAAGTTTTCCGTTACTACAGGAACTAGACAACGTTAACCAAACTAATTTTTTTTTAATATTTTTCTTCTTGCGTTTCCCCCAGCACTTTAGATAAACTTTCTCACGAGCGTATTTTTCAAAGTGAATAAATTCATGCAAATTTTTTTTACCACTTAATTACATTTATTTTAAACCACTTAGTTCCCTTATTAGTGACCCACTAATTTTCACTCTACTGTCAATTTATATATGTATTCTTTTTTTTTTGTTGTCGTCTACCAAGCTCTATCCTTTCAACTCTTATCCAAATTATTATGGAAAA
>JABUQX010005078.1:7500-10000 GCA_015478945.1 Trachelipus rathkii
CAAAAAATAAACAACAACAACAACAACAACAAAAAAGAGATATACTTCTAATAAAAAAGTTAAAAAATAAATTAATAACTATTATTTTCTTTTCTAGAAAGGGAAGAGATTGGCAGATAGATCGGACCGTATAAAAGTAAATGGCAGTTCAAACTGTTCACGAGTGGATGAACACACAATGGACAGTAAGAAATATAGCAATAAAAAAAAGTAACATGTGATTAAAGAAATCAAATCTGCGAGTGGATATATATATATATATATATATATATATATATATATATATATATATTATATACATATCTCTCTATACTATACTATATATATATATATATATATACTACTCTCTCTCTAAACTTTACCAGTGGAGTATATAGAAGAATGATCATAGAGGCGAAGTCTTGGGTTAGAATACTGGAGAGCGAAAGGATGAAAATGTATGGAAAGAGAAGGAGTCGGACGAGCTCTCCTCGAAGGTGGTGTTATATGACAAAATAATAAACAAAAAGAGTATTCGTTGAAATGACGAGATTTACGCAACAGTTCGGAAGGATTGTCAGAAAGAAGTGGAAAATCGGTAACTAGAGGTGATGAAATCAAAAAGCCTAAACCTACTTTCAGAGGAGCACTATGAAGGAACCCACCTCAAAATATAATGCATACTTCGCACAAGGACGAAACACTCACCCCCTCACCTCCATCACCCTTAATCAGCAACCAACTGAGATGATGTCGCTAAATTCGGAAGGCGTTTTAGAACACCTAACATCTTAGAAGTTTATATAGTAAGAGAAATAATGTGGTCCTTAGAGAAGAGAGAGAGAGAGAGAGAGAGAGAGAGAGAGAGAGAGAGAGAGTCTTCCCCAATTAGGATAAAAAAAAAAAAAACAGGATATTGCTCTATGCTAGGACAACTTTATATATATATATATATAGTATATATATATTATGATATAGTACTTATATATATATATATATATACATATATATATTTATCTATATCTCTCTCAATAAATGTATATATATATATATATATATATATATATTATATATATATATATATATATATATATATATATATATATATATATATATATATATATATATATATATATATATATATATATATATATATATATATATATATATATATATATAGTGTTTGTATAATCGGTCGAGATACACCTTTTTTACTTAGATAATTTTTTTGTATACTCAAAATTTTAAAAAATTTCCCCAAATTTTTTTTTTTTTTTTGTAAATTTTTTTAATTTAACAAATCCAAAACTACAAAGAAATTATCTAAGTAAAAAGTGTGCATCTCCCCCGACTACAAATGTCCTGAAAATTTCATGCAGATCGGATAAACTGAAAAGAAAATATCCCAATTTTTCAATTTGAAAACCCAAAAATAGTAGGTTTTGAAAATCGACCAATGCTCAAATATGGGGTCAAATATCAAAATTCTGTTCCTACACTTTTTAGATAATAGTCCAATCTTTGTATATTTCAAGTTTGAAGTCATTTCCAAAAATAGTTTAGGAGTTTCGACAAATGTCAAAAACATCGGTTTTGAAAAATTGAAAATACCAAAGCAATGACTACAGACACAGAAAAACACTCGAAAACGACGTTTTAGACGTCAGAAAAAGCTACAGTTTGGTGTTTATAGGGTCAAAATCGGCTGAAAATTCCGAATTTTATGTCCATTTTTAGGGGGGTGAAAATTGGGGTGAAAAAATACATATTTGTATTAAAACTGTAAGTTGGTATATCCTATTATTTTTACAATAATATACTATTAAGTATTAATTAAGGTATTTACGCTTTGGAAGTATTCTTTGGCAAGCGGCAAAAGTATCTGCTAGGTCAAAGCCAAAATTATTTAAGTCTGATAAGCTTAATATCATTATTAATATTGTTAGGGATATTATTATTATTATTATTATTATTATTATTATTATTATTATTATTATTATTATTATTATTATTATTATTATTATTATTATTATTATTATTATTATTATTATTATATTTATATATATATATATATATATATATATATATATATATATATATATATATATATATATATATATATATATATATATATATATATATATATATATATATATAATATTTTTCAATAAAATAATTTGAATATCTGCAATCATAATAAAGAAAATTAACAAATTATTATTAATATTTCTCATAATTTGAAGACAGTTCAACGTTCTTGACCTTTAATTACGAACATTATTCTCACCGATAAACACTTCAGTATTATTGGAAGAAGTTCTTATTAATTTTTGTTAACGATTGGGATTAGGCGTTAACTTTCTCATTAAAAGAGTGCCCACCTCTGTATATATATATATATATATACTGCCTCTATATATATATATATATACTCTATATATATATATATATATATATATATATATCTCTATATATATATATATATATATATATATATATAAATATATATATATATATATAT
>JABUQX010005079.1:0-5000 GCA_015478945.1 Trachelipus rathkii
CAATTTGCATTCATTAAGAAAATTCATTATTTTAGTGATGGCTGTGCTGCACAGTACAAAAACAAATATAATTTTATCAATTTATGCCATCATTTTGCGGACTTTAATATATTATGTGAGTGGAATTTCTTTGGAACCGGTCATGGGAAAAATGTTTGTGATGGAATTGGTGGAGTCATCAAGAGAACTGTTGCCAAGGCAAGCCTACAAAGGCCATATAAGGATCAGATACTAACTGCAGACAGTTTTTTCTACTACTGTAATGAATATATACCAGGAATAAACTGCATATACATCACAAAGGAAGAAGTATTTAGAGCTGAAGAAAAACTGAAGAAGAGGTTTGAAAAATGTGTAACATTGAAAGGAACACAAGGGTTTCATAAAATTATCCCCATTAACACTGAAACTTTGAAAGCTTTTCAGATATCAAATTCAAAATCTTACAAAGAAGCTAAAATATCTGAAGTAAACATACATGAAAGTGATGAATACTCTCATTTTAACATGGAGGCAGCAGATATAATAAGTCACTATGTTTCTTGCAACTTTGAAGGCAATATATTCATTGGTATTATTGAAAGTTACTCTGAGGACTTTGATGATTTTTATATTAGTTTTCTGAAGGAGGAAGAACAAGGTATGTATATATTCCCAAATGTTGATGACAAAGTGTGGATTGAAAGGAAAAATATTCTTAAAAAACTTGCGGCTCCAAAACTAACACCAGGAAGAAAAATAATGTACAGCTTTGATAGGGATGAACTGCAAAAGTCTAAAGAACTTTTGCAAAAAAGTAACTAAAGTGAAATCACTAACTATATAAATTCTCATGATTTTTCTGTTATATAGTATTCCTTTTGACTAATTAAAATATTAAGCTCGAGTTTATACTATAAAAATATATACCAAGAACAAGTATATATATATATATATATATATATATATATATATATATATATATATATATATATATATATATATATATATATATATATATATATGCTACTATATATATATATATATATATATATATATATATATATATCAATTTAAAAATTGTACTGAAGTTAGTTGTAATAAAATTATAAATTATTTCAAAAATTTAGTTTTTACATAGAAACCCTTTTTTTTAGGCTAAAAAGCAGTTTTATCCAATCAAATAAGCAGTTTTTTATGTTTGTTATATGTTAAAGAAATTCTCAGTTTATAAGTAGGATACTGGGTTTAATTGATCAACAAAAGGGGGGGTGGGGGGGAATTTTTTTTTTAACACCTTATAACTTTTTTAAAAATTGTTGTACAGATTTTTTTATTCATGCCTTTTTTATAGATCTATTAATTCCCTTTAAAATGCATTTTGAATTTTGATTCTGCATTAAGTAGAACCAAAGTTATCAGTCTTTGAAAGAAGTGAGTATCGCAGAACCCCCCAAAATTGGGGGGACTGTTTTGCAGCCCCTACTCAAAATTGGAACCTAATATTTTAGGGAAGTGAGTTTTGTGCCAAAATGAGTTTGTATACCAAATTTCATTAAAATCGGAGGGGGTTGGGTGACTTTGTAAAAATTTTGCATGATTTGTGAGAGAATTGCACCATATATATATATATATATATATATATATATATATATATATATATATATATATATATATATATATATATATATATATATATATATATATATATATATATATATATATATATATATATATATATATATATCCTCACATATATAAAAATTATTATTATTATTATTATTATTATTATTATTATTATTATTATTATTATTATTATTGAGTTTTAATATTATTCAAAATTCTTAATATTTGTTCAATTAATCGGCAAAATAATCAACAAAAAATTGACGATGACGATGTAAAAAATATGCCGATGTTCCGCAAATGCGGATGCGGATGCGGATGTCATGTCCATCACTAATATATATATATATATATATATATATATATATATATATATATATATATATATATATATATATATATATATATATATATATATATATATATTCTTTCTGCTATATATATATATGTATAAATATATATTTATGTATAAACACACACACACACATACACACACACATACACACACACATTATATATATATATATATATATATATATATATATATATATATATATATATATATATATATATATATATATATATATATATATATATATATATATATATATTTATTTTTATATTTTTTCTTTCTCTTTCATATATATATACTAACAACAAATATATATATATATATATACCGAATTTCTTTTTTCTAGTTTGTTTCTTTCATGTATAGTCAAAATATAGTAAGTTATAAAAATATTTTTAAATAGTTAAAATTAGTATTTCCATTGAAACAAATTTTTTAAATTTAATTGTTTTTTTTAAACTATATAAAGAAAAGGGTTAATTACAACCTGACTTTAATTGTTGGATTAAAATTCCTTTAATTTCTTTCTTTGTAATTCACTTGTGAAAATTGAAATTGTTGAAATTCTCTGTTGACTTATTCGCTGAGCGTGTCTCACGTTATCTCTCTTGTCTTGGAATATTTGAACGTTATTAAGATTAGGAGTGATTAATTTTAGGTGTTGTGTTTAGGATTGACTCCCCCCTCCCCCCATGCCTCGCCCCCCGGATATTTTTTTTCTTATCTTCAAGCCTCCTCAAATTGCTATATTTCCTATTTTCATCTCGATTATGAAGGAAAATATTGCGGAAAATGTCGCAATGATAAAAGTGTGACAGAAATTTCGATATGAATATTTTTAATTATTTTCTTATTAAAATAATGTTGGTTAGTCTACTTTGGAAGATGTGTATTTATATATAGGTGCTTGACATAAATTTAAGTTTTTATTTGTTTTTATTTTTTTGGATAAATAATGGTAAAATTCACCCATATAAAAATAAGAGTTGCCAATCGCTAATTTAGATAGATGCGAATTTTTGTTGGTATTTTAGTTACGAATTTTGTATATTACCTTCGCAACAAAAGTTTGATTGAAATTTTAAAATGTTAAACTACCCTTAAAGTTGAATCGCATTGATATATAGAAGGAGGGCGGGGGTTTATGGCATGCAAGGGGAGTTGCCGTTGGCTGGGATCTCTGGTTCGCTCCGTCCCGTCTCCCTCCCCAGAAACTTCTCCTCCCCCACGCTTTAACCCTTTCTACTTAACTATTCTTCCTATTTATGTGAGTTCGTAAGAAAGCGAGTGCTTGAAATCCAGTAGTGTCGCTACTTTCTTAAAAATAAGCTCTTTTCCTCGTTGAAAATTTCCCCCCCACTTTTATAAAGGAGCAATTATTATTGGAAGCATATTTTACCCCCGCCCCTTGCGTGTATTGATCCATTTCATACCTTGTTATTGTTCGTTGTGGCATGTATATTCATGTATTTTTTATCATAAACGCGAAACCTGTATTAACATTCCCACTCTGTGGGTCATGACACCCAAATTCTTTGAAATCAACATTTTAAATTTTTACGTCTTAACCAGTAGTTAATAATGAATTGAAAACACATTATGCCTATTATTTAATTTTTTTTTTTTGTCAGATTTTTTTTGCCATGAATAATTTAGATTCGGTTTCTAATTTGAGAATTGCGACTTTTTTTTTATGACTTTTTTTTTTTTTTTGCTACATTTTTACACAATGGGAAATAGTCATGTTGTCGTCATAGATAGGCACTAATATTCCTTTCGATGGTTGAAGAACTATTTGTTTTATTTATGTATTAGGGGCCGATGTTTTCCTCCATGATCTACGTTGTTTTCACTGAATATATATATATATATATATATATATATATATATATATATATAACATATATATATATATATATATATATATATATATATATATATATATATATATATATATATATATATATATATATATATATATATATATATATATATATATATTCGTCGTTTGAAAGGCAAAAAGGTCATAAGCGACAGTTTTGGTTAACTTAGGGGTTTTCAGTTAGTAAAACAATTTTCCCTCACAATATTATTATTATTATTATATGTGTTTGAAATTTCTGGGACGAGATTTTGACCCTTAAATCAACCATTGAAGAGAAAAATAAATGTTATAATTATTTTTTATTTTATTTATTTATTTTTTAAAATAAAAATTCTTTTTAACGTATTTCAAAATATAGTTGATTATTTAAATATATTGTTTTTCAGTTTAATGTAGTTCTATAAATGTATTAAATTGTCGTTTAAGACATTTTGCCTTTCAAGTGACTATTTACTTAATTACCCTTAGTAATACAAGCAAATATAACAATTATACTGATCTAAAAGTAGACTAGAAATAAATAGAAAAAGTAGTAGAAATAAATTGATAATAATCAATTTCTTGTAGAGGAGTTTTAGTTTTGATACAAAATGGAAAAAAAAAATATATATAAATAAATAATTGTGTTAAAGAACTTTGCACCTGGTAACAGATAATTAAGTTTGGTAAAAAATTTTTTCAATAATGTTCAAATTTTCCGATATATATATATATATATATATATATATATATATATATATATATATTTATATATATATATA
Source organism: Trachelipus rathkii (assembly GCA_015478945.1). NCBI lineage: Eukaryota > Metazoa > Arthropoda > Malacostraca > Isopoda > Trachelipodidae > Trachelipus > Trachelipus rathkii. Next base: position 4,604 of record JABUQX010005079.1, read on the forward strand.
TATATATATATATATATATATATATATATATATACATAAAGCTATTTAAAGTTAGAAAAATAAATGTATATCCTTTTCGCTACTTCTTATATATATATGAACGCTTCGTGGCGTAGGAGGTTGACTCGCCGACTCGTGAGAGAGAACGCTGGTTCAATCCTCCGCGTAGCAGTCAAGTTTTATCTTCCTTGGGGGCAATAATTAAATTCGACTGCGAACACTTTGTGGCGATAGTCTTGGGATAGCCGGCCTTATTGTTCGATTTTTCTGTAGTCCCCGTGTTACCCTCTGAAAGGGCCCCATTAAGCGTTAAAAGGAAGTTTTATATATATATATATATATATATATATATATATATATATATATATATATATATATATATATATATATATATATA
>JABUQX010005079.1:10000-12500 GCA_015478945.1 Trachelipus rathkii
ATATATATATATATATATATATATATATATATATATATATATATATATATATATATATATATATATATATATATATATATATATATATATATATATATATATATATATGAATTTTATTTTCATATATTAATTTGTTTGAAAGTTACTTGTTTTACAAGGGATATTTTTTTGTAATATTTTTGTTCGTATTCAAATTTTTGTTTAATGTTTCTGTCGTTTATTATTATTATTATTATTATTATTATTATTATTATTATTATTATTAGTAGTAGTAGTAGTTGTAGTAGTAGTAGTAGTAGTAGTAGTAGAAGTATAGTAATGCACCGGAGAGTGATTTTTTGCCGGGGCCGGAATCTCCTGCTAGAAAAATTTTCCTAATAATAATAATAATTAATAATAATAATAATAATAATAATAATAATAATAATAATAATAATAATAATAATAATAACACGTCTCGAGAACCTTGAGTTGCTGTTGCTGAAGATCTTTCTTCCTTCTACTAGTATTATCTGTGTTTCTGTTACTGCTCTCCTAATAGAAGATGTTTACCGACTCTTTTTTAAATACCTTACTACTTCTCACTAGACTGTTACTACTACTCGTCCAAATGCCATCTACTTAGGGACTTCCAACTTACACCACACTGAATGATTGAGTTCCTCTCACACTGATACAGGTGAGAAGGAGGCTAAAACATTCAGTATTCTCAACGATCTGGAACAGTTGATTAAGTAGCCTACACACATACCAGACCGTCCACACCAATTCTTGGACATTCTTATCCTATGCTTCACCACTTCCCCTTCTCGCTACAAATACACAACTTTTCCTGCTACCGGTAATTCTGACCACAATCTTGTAGCTTTTAATTATAACACTTTCTCTCCAACATCTCTACCATCTCCACCAAATGTTCTTTCTATCACTTTAATCTTGATAATTGGGGCATTGTTTCGCTTCTTTGCTACCTACCTTTGGTATGAATCCTGTTTTGACTCGCAACCCGCTTCGGTGATTGCTGAAAAAGTAGGGGCCGTGATCTCCAAGGGAATGAATGGGCAGGTTCATTCCATCTTTTTTTAAATCTTTTTTTCCTCAAAATCCGTTGTTCGGTGGCACCTGTTCTCGTGCTCTTCAGGATAGGGACAATGCCTAGATCGGAAATTGAAAAACTCCTTCTCCTAATCACTCTTGCTAATTTTCGTTCAACTCGGAAGGTTGCAGGGATATTATTCGTCAGGCTAAGTGTGCTTTCACCAAAAGAAAGTGCGCTTACCTCCTTGGATCTCCTACTGATAAAGTTTCTGGTTCCTTGCCAAAAACATTTCTAATTATAACTTAACTTCTGTAAACTGCTTTTCCTCCTCTTATTCGTTCTGACGGATCTGTTCCTAATTCACCTTCAGAAAAGGCTAATCTCTTGACCCTCCTCTTTTCATCTAATTTCACCCTGGACGATTCTGGCAGCCCTCCTCCTACTCCTTCTCCTCTCAGGTATTCCATGGCTCCGAATGATACTACACATGATCGGGTGCGTGAGATCCTGAGATCTAGGAACGTCAGGAAGGCTAGTAGCCCAGCCGGCCTTCCTCCCCGTTCGACTTTGCTCTTAATACCTTAATTCGAACACTTTCCCTCAGTGCTAGAAACGCGCATAAGTTCAACCGATCTCGAAGAGGGGTAGCTGCTATGATCCTTATAACTATCGTCCTATAGCTCTCACTTGTGTTCTGTCCAAAATCTTTGAAACTCAACTCTCATTTCCTGGATCATAAGAAATCTCATTCCCTTCTTTTTGATCACCAGTATGGTATTCGACGTCAACTGGTGACATTCTTTCTTATCTCACTAATTTATAGTCTTCTGCCCTTAGGGAATATGGGGAGTTCTTTGTGGTGGCGCTTAACATATGAAAAGCCTTTGAACGGGTATGGCATGCGTCGCTACTCTCTAAGCTCCCTTACTTTTGGTTTCCTCCTGCTCATTTGCTCACCTATGAATATTTCTCTCAGATCTCTGCATATCTGCACTTGTTGATGGAGCCACCTCTCCTTCTTTTCCTGTTAATTATGGCGTTCCTCAAGGTTCTGTTCTATCTCCAAATTTATTCTTACTTTTTATTAACGATCTTCTTATGCTGATGACTCAAATCTCCATTCTTCAACTAATTTCAAATCTGCTTCCTCTTTTGCTTCTAGAATTGCTTTTCGACTTCAGCTCTTCGATTCTATTCTTGCCGATCTGGATGGGATTTCCCGGTGGGGTTGCCTCAACCTTGTGTAGCACAACGCTTTAAAAACTCAACTTCTTCACATCTTCCCCTCAAAAACATCTCCCAAATTTCCTACTATCCTCTTGAACGGCTCTCCCGCCTCACCTGTGAACAACATAAACATCCTTGGTCTGAACGTAAACAGTAAACTTTCTTTGAAACCTCAAATCATAGTGGTTGCTAAGGTGACCTCATAAAAAACTGGAAGTTCTCTTCAGGTTGGCG
>JABUQX010005080.1:0-18108 GCA_015478945.1 Trachelipus rathkii
AAGCTGCCTCAGACTCATTAAAACTTTGCTCAAAATAAGAATCATTCATAACTTACTTTATTTTGTTGCTCAATAAATAATTCTTTTTTTGACTTTAGCATCACTGAATCCAAGAAACTTTCTCATCACGAAAAGAAAATCTTTGGCCATTACGATCCATCGCTTTGACAAGATTTTGACATCAAATGACGGAAGATAGTTAGATTTTCACAAGAGGTTGAAAAATAATCTATTTATTTTGAGGTGTTTGTTTATCCAAAGTCCTCATAGTACAAGATCTATTCACAGATCTCCAAAGATTTTCATATTGTCATACAACTCCTTCATAAACAGAAGTATTACTGTAAATTAATTCTCATTTCCATTATGAAGGAAGATTGCTCTTAAACTTAATTTTGAAGAATCTATTAAGTCTCTATTCTTAAAGATTCTGTTGCTGTCCTATGCTTTAAAAAACGTGTTAACATCTGTAATAAGCTACACTATGCAGAATTTCTTATCTTAATTGACACATGGTAGTTTACTAGGTTTCCACATTCAGTAATAGGGTGGTTAATTTTTGGAATGGTTTGCCACAACAGGTTGTTGAGTGTAACTCGATTGCAACATTTAAGAAATGATTGGACAGGTATACGGATGGTTTGGATATCATATAGTATATTTTGACTAAGCCAAATTGGCGGGTTTTTAGTCACAATAGTTATTAAGGTTAAACTGCATGTTATGACTATAACAAAGTTATTAAAGCTTGTAGTGTGGTTAGCAAGTACTTTAGCTATAGTTTTTTCTTTTAGTTGTAGACTTTGTGTTTACTATGTAAGTTATTGACAAACCCTAGGGTGCTTTTTGGATTTGCATGAGCATGTTTGGTGGTTGGTTCTATTAGGTTAACTGGGACAGTCTCGATAGGCCCATGTGGCTTCTTACTGTCCTATATTTCTAATGTTCACATTCCCTGTCCATCATTGCTCTTTTCAACTAAATTAATGAATCACACAACAGATTCCTCTACTTTCTTCTATTCCTCTTAGACATAAATAAAACGATTCATAGCGATGGATCGTAATGGCCGCAGAGTTTCCTTTCTGAATTTAACATTATATTTCTTTTATCATTATAAAAGACCAAATAAAAGTAAATCATTTTAAACATATACACAGCAGACGTTAGCAAAATGTGTAAGTTTTTTAAATTACAAAAAATGAAAACTGTCGTGCAATTTCTGACATTTTCCATTCAAATGTACACCCAAAATCGCATTAAGAATCTACGGCCAGCATCCCGAAGAGTTCAGGCATGTAACTAGAAAACTATAACATCTACAGGAAAATAAATAACATTTTTGATTTCAGCAAGTAATTTCATCGAAGAAACTTAAAATAAAATTTATTTTATTGTAATATTTATTAATAACACCTTTAATATTTGTAAAATCTTACACCTGGCATTGCACGCTTTGATTGACCTTGAAACGTGCATTAGTTCTCGAAAGCAAAAGGTGCCAAATACCACTTTTTTTTACGCTTTGGAGAAACTGTTATTTTTTCTTTTTATATCCTTTTTAGGGGGTTCGAGCCGACGGAGGGGCAGAGGGGGACGAAGTTCCCCCGTCGTCCCCCAGTAGGCCGAGAAACCCCGACTCTATCCATCGTTCTTGTTTACCCGTGGGTATTCGTTAGTTTTAAAAAAAAATTCAACATTTGGCACCTTTGCGTGCTCACTTGGAGTAAGCGTCATCTTTGAATTGTCAAAAAAATGTAATTTTTTCAACATTTTTAACAATTTTAATTTTTTAAAAAGCGTTATTTTTTTAATTTTTTTTTAATTTCCGGGGTAAAAATGTCTCCTGATTAATAAAATGATATTTATTTTCGTGTACCTGTTATAGTTTTCTAGTTACATGCCTGAACTATTCGGGATGCTGACCGAATCTACCAATATTATGCGCTTAACTATTGAATTGTTTAATAATGGTTAATGAGGATGCCATTTGAAGTTGTCGTAACCTTTTCTTAACCCATCTCATAATCAGAAATTTTGATATTTTGGCTTTGACAAAGTTACTTGATTAAGAATGCATTCATTAATGATTTTTTAGTATACATTTTTTTTTTCATTTTTAATGTTTATGATTAAACTTTTGCATTCTAAACTACTCAAATTTAATAATATGAATAAAGTTGAAAAATTTTTGAGTGTTGAATTTAGACGAAAAGTAGTTCATTATTTAGGTTAATAATTTTGCAATTTTAATTTAGTTTGGTTGCGAAATGTAATCTATGATTTTATCTATTTTTACAGATTTTAACAAGTGTTGATGGGGACCATGGCAAGAAAGGATCTTTGAAAAGTGGATCTCAGAAGTCAAGGTCACCAATGAATAAGATTGAGTATGGAAAGTTGAAGAAATTCATTTGTAATCTCTGTGATGTTAAATTTCAACGTAAAACCAGTTTAAAAATGCATATGATTACGCATCAAAATACAAAATTATTTAAATGTTTTGAGTGCAACTTTGAATGTAATCATAAATATAGCTTAAAAAGTCATATGCGTAATAAGCATTCAAATTTCAAATTATTTAAATGCTCTGAGTGCAGCTATGAAAGTAATATCAAAGGAAACTTTAAAATGCACATGCTCAAGCATGAAAATATCAAATTATTCAAATGTGTTGAGTGCAGCTATGGATGCAATTGCAAAACAAACCTAAAAGTACACATGCGTATTCATGCAAAAATAAAGTTATTTAAATGCTCTATGTGCGTCTATGAATGTAATCAGAAAATACAACTAAAAATACATATGCTTAGTCATAGAAGCGTTAAAGCTTTTAGATGTGCTGAGTGTAAGTTTGAAAGTAACTTCAAAGGAAACTTTAAAAGGCACATGCTTAGGCATGCAAATATAAAACTATTTAAATGTGCAGAGTGTAACTATGAATGTATTGAGAGACATAGGATGAAAACACACATGCAAGTTAAACATACAAATATAAAATTATTTAAATGTTCTGAGTGCATCTATGAATGTAATCATAAAGAAAGCTTGAAGTTACATATGCTTCAGCACGCAAATATAAAATTATTCAAGTGTTTGGAGTGTAGCTATGAATGTAATGTCAAAGCAAGTTTAAAGAAACACATGCTCATACATGCAAGTCAAAAGCGTTTTAAATGTGCCGAGTGTGACTATGAATGTTACGTCAAGCAAGAATTAAAATTACACATGCTTAATAAGCATACAAATATAAAACTTTTTAAATGTGTTCACTGTAGCTATGGATGTAATACAAGTAATAAGTTAAAAACGCATATGCTTAAGCATTCAAAAACAAAATTATTCAAGTGTTTTGAGTGTAACTATGAATGTAATTTTAAAGGTAATTTAAAAATGCACATGCTTACGCATACATGTCGCTCCCCCGGAGAACTGTCTGCGTTGTCGACGCGGGGGGGCCCAGGGAGACACGATGAGGCGGAAGAAATACCGCCCCAGACGTGTCTTCCTGCGAAAAGACAGTAGACATGAAGCCACAATATGTGGCGGACGTTACTGGAAACTATCCATGAAAGTAAAAATTAAAAATAATAAGTGCCAGGAACTCGGAAGACCTGGTGCCGGCCCTACCCCATTCTTAGAGGGAGATGAGGGGGGACGGAGCTCTGATGAGCAAATCAAATTATCCCTCCCCGGAAACAGAAAGAATACACCAGTAAGGTGTGGGATTATAACACCTAATACCCCACTTCCACTTGATGAATCGTCAGAGAGGCCTAAGACTTCTCCCGACTCATCGGAACAACAAAAAGTCCAAAAAAAAAGATGCAACCACTACAACCATAGAGGTGGTGATAGACTGGAATATACGGTGGAAGGAAAAAAAAGAGATATTCTGGTGCGTAACATACGGAAGACATAAGATGTTCCCAAAAAAGGGAACAACCAAACGAACGAGAAATATGTTGGAACAACGAGGTGAAATAGATAAAATCAAACTGGAAAGAATACCGGATGCGAGATTTGCCAGTATTGCAACAAATATAAATAATAAAAAGACCCCGATAACACACGAACAGATAAAACAAATCGAGGAGGAAGTAGATCAATACGTGAGGAAGATGAACGAGATGGAGGGAGAAGGTGAATGGGAATGGACAAAAGAAAAGAACGAATACTTAATGGAAAGCTATTACATAGGTATGTTAATTCCCGAAGAGGAAGGTAAAACGGACTTCTGTAATATGTTGTGATATGAAATAATAAATGCACATGATGTAATGGAATACGAAAGTTAATAAGAATATACGGGGTAAGAAAGAATGAAACCTGATTGCCCAAAAACAGGCCATCCTCAACTTTAATAAAGAAAGGAATCAAGGAGCGATTAAAAAAAGAAAAGCTACGTTACCTACAAATGAAGACCTGAAAGAAATAGAACGTAGAGCAAAGGAGAGAATTAAGAATGAAATTCAGATCACACCAGAAATGATCGGACGTATTAAACAGAAAAATAAAGAAACACTATATCAAGGGAATAGAATAAAAACTGGAAAAAATACAGAGAAAAGTTTAGAAGAACAAAATAAAATGACAGATAATGAAGAGATAATAGATAGGGAGTTGGATGAGACAGAGATAGTAAGAGAAGAAATATCAGTGGCTGCTGAAACCCTAAACAAAGAAATAACGAACAGTACAGATAGTGAAAGTAATAATGATTCAGATACAGGAAGCCACTATGAAGAAACAGAGGAACAAGATGAAGATGAGATGACTGAAAATGATAGAAACGAACGAAAACGGGAATAGAATGCAGGAGGAAGAAGAGATGATAAGCAAAATAGCACACTATAGAGATGAAGATATTAATACCAACATGGAAGATAGAAAAGGAATAAATAAAATAGATAATTGGATGAAAATAAATAAATATGCTGGAATGGCAAACAGGGTATTACCGAGATTAATACCTGAGAGATGCGATATCTCAGAAGTGAACAGGTTATATTATGCAACAGCAAGAACAATAACAGATTTGATGGGAGGGAAAATATTTGAGAAAATAGATCAAATGGAGGAAAGAAGGAAAAAAAACCGTCATGGGAAATTAGATTAGAGAGAGACATAGCGAGACTTAGAAAAGAAATATCACTGATAAAAGAATACGAAGAAGGAAACATCAGAATAGAAAGTAAAATCAGACAGGCACAAAATATGATAAGAAGTAGTAGAGGCAGAAATCGAGTGACACACGCAATCAGTAGCAGAAAACTAGAATTAGCAGCAAAAACAAAAAAAATTGAGCACAACAAGAAGAAGAACAAGAAAAAGAACAAAACAAAATGTACCAGACAGATAAAGGAAAGTTTTATAGAGAGTTGAGAGGTGAAAATATAAAAGTTGATAAACCACCTGAAAGAGACAGACTTGATGCATTTTGGAGGAGTATATATGAAGACCAACGAACACATAATGAAGAGGCGGAATGGATAGAAACAACAAGGAGTCCCCAAATATGAAGAAATTAATGAGATGGAATTTGAACCACTAACCGAAAGGGAAGTGATGGAAATGATACGACGTCCAAGTACTGGAAAACACCTGACGCAGAACCATGGTGCAAATCTAATGGTTCAAAAAATTACAGTACAAGAGACCCTTTACAGTGCTTCAACAGAATTCCTGACGGAAAACAGCTGAAATACCCGAAAGTGGATGACCCAAAGGAGAACAGGTCCTTATCCCTAAACAGGGGAAACACACAACCCAGGGAAATAATAGACGCAATTACTTGTTTACGCAACATTAATACAAAATATTAACTAGCAATATTACAGAAAGAATTATACAAACATACATAGAAAATAATATAATAGCAGAAGAACAAAAAGGATGCAGTAAGGGAAGTCACGGGACAAAAGATCAATTATTAATAAATAAAATGATCCTAGAACTTAAGCATGACTTGGATTGATTATAAGAAAGCATATGATAGTGTGCCGCACTCATGGATCAAAGAGGTATTAAAAATATATAAAATCAATAATAAGATAACAGAGTTTATGGAAAAAGTGATGCAAATATGGAAGATCAATATTAAACTACATCACGAAAATGGTACGATACAAATAAATAATGTAAAAATAAGGAGAGGAATATTCCAAGGGGATTCCTTATCCCCATTGCTGTTTGTACTATCATTGAACCCACTGAGTTCATTGATAAATAACTTGCATAATGGGTATAGAATAGGATCAAGAAATGAAAAGAAAGGAAAAAACATCTCGCATTTATTTTACATGGATGACATCAAACTATACTCCCCAAACAAACAACAAACAATTGAACAGATAGAGGTAGTTAAGAAGTTTTCAAGTGATATACAAATGGAGTTCGGACTGGATAAATGCGCGTTTCTGGAGTTGAAGAAAGGAAAAAGAATTGACAGTGGAAATATTAGAATAGATGACGAGATCATTAGACAACTAGAACAGGAAGACACCTATATAAGTATCTCGGGATAGAAGAAAATGAAAAAATAGAACATAAGAAAATGAAGGAAAAGCTGATGAAGGAATATGAGAAGAGACTGAAACTAATATTGAAATCTGAATTGAAAAGCAAATTTAAGGTCGAAGCAATAAGAACACTGGCAGTACCAGTACTGTCGTATGGATTCGGAATAATTGATTGGTTCCAAGAAGATTTAAATAAACTAGATATTAAAATGAGAAAAATGCTCCACGCCCATAAATGGATATATAAAAACCAATGCCTGGCAAGAAATTGTCCCCAGGGATCAAGGTGGAATGGGACTTCAGGAAATAGATGCAGTATATAGAGAGGAAGTGATCGGATTAACAACCTATATTGAAGAAAGTGATAGTAAATTTATCAGATGGGTGAAGGAGCACGAAACAGGGAAAGCGATGAGAACATCTTTAATAGCCAAAAAAAGAGATTACCTACGGAAGTATGATATCCCTAACGATGATCCAACAACAGAAGGAAAAGATGAAACACCTAAGAAATGAGCACAGAAAAGCATGAAGAAAAAAACATGAAAAGAATTGGAAGGAGCATGCATTTGCAGAGGAATACAAAAATATTATAGAGCAGGTGAATATAGATAAAGAAAAATCGATAGAAGCAGTATGCAGGGGTAATCTAAGAAAAGAAGATGAAAGAACAATTGTAGGGGCACAGGACTTAGCATTACGAACCAATTGGTTCAAGAGAGAGATAGAGAAAGAGAATATATCCAACAAATGCCGAATGTGTAAAAAATATCCGGAAACAGTTAGCCATATATTATCAAGCTGTGAAACACTTCTCCATCGCCAGCAATACACCGAAAGACATAATACAATATGCAAACTAATCCATTTTAGAATTTGTGAAAAATACAAAATAACAATAGAAGCATCCAAATATTGGGAACACAACCCAAACGCAATAGAAGAAAATAACCACGCGCTAATACTATACGACTATAGCATTCCCACAGAGGTACCTATAACACATAACAGACCGGATATTGTAGTAAAAGATAAAAGAGAAAGAAAGGCATACATTATAGAGATAGGGATACCATGGGACGGCAGAGTATCAGCATATGAAAGGGAAAAGGAAATTAAGTACCAAAGACTGAAATACTCATTACAAGGAATGTGGAATGACATAGATAGAGCAGAGGTTATCCCTGTGGTAATTGGAAGCATGGGAGTAATTAAAAAAAAGCTTACAACAGTACATAGATAGACTGCCGGTGGAAGTGACTACTTTAGAAATGAGTTCAATTATAATTAGACAGAGCGCCAGAATATTGAGAATGGTTCTCGGATGTTAAGAGAACCTACCCGGACAACCATATGCGCTTAGGACCGAGGTTCGGGCCTGCGCATAAAGTGGTAACCCTTAAGAAAGGTGAAATAAAAAAAAAAAAAGTAGTAACACATGAAGAAGGAAAAAAGAATGAAAATAATTGGCGGGGGCATCGGGACCCCGGTTGCCGGACCCTCCTACCACAGAGAGATATGAGGTGGGGACGAGCCTTGTGCGCATCACAACGATCTCTCCTACAAAAGCGAGGACAGCAAAATGTCCCCGACAAGAGCCCAACACAGCAGGACGGGACTCCACAAGATGTGTTTGTTTGCTCGCCTGAGGCTGGCCCAGTACCTACTGAAGAACACCAGAACCGGCAGCTGTCATACGTCGTAACATAATTGGGTAACCAACAACCAACTGGTCAGTGAAGGAAAAACGTGAAATTTATTGGTGTTCCTTTTATTCAAGGCACAATAAATTCCCCAAGAGGCATTCTTGGAAGAGAATGCGAGAAATGTTATTGAAGCGGGGTAAGATTGATAGGAGCAAAATTGAGAAATTCCCGGACACTAGATTTAACAGCATAGCAACAAATGTAAGGCTAGGTAAGACCCAAATAACAAAAACTGAAAAGGAAGTTGAAGAATTTTTAGAACATGAAAATGAAGAAAAGGATCAGAATGAAATTCAGGGTGAGAGGTGGAGCTGGAACTTTGAAGCAAACGAGTACCTTATGGAAAGCTACTACATGGCGAATTCATTCCACTTAAGAAAGCAAAGACTGAATTCTGGAAGTACGTGGTTGAAAATGCAGAAATAAGTGCAAATGATTTTATGGAATATAGATTTCAAAAAAAGTTCAAAAATGTTGAGAGAGAAGGCAATGATTAAACAGAAACAATGTATACCCAATTATTAAAGAAAGGAAAGGGGGTGGTGGTAGAAAGATGAAAGCGACATTGCCAACAGTGGAAGGATTTAGAGAAAAAAATTAAAAGAAAGGCATTAAGAATTATGGAGAATAAATTGGAAATGAATACAGAACTAGTTCAAGAAATAAAAAGTACCAAAGCAAAATTGTGTAAAAGAACAAAGCTAGTTCAAGGGAAAAGGGATGCACAGGTGAGGGAGGGCTTGAGATCACAATGTGAAAGAAATAATGAGAACTCCCATAGAGTGCAAACATCGAGTGAAGATGAAACAGATGAACAAGAATATAGGATAGAATTGAGTACGGAGTTGAAGAAAAAAGAAGAGGAAAGAGGCATAAGAGAATAAAACAAATGAAGATGCAAAGGAAACTGCAATTGGATGATGAAGAAAACTTACACAATGGAAGAGAAATGGATCACACTCGATTACAATCAACGAGTGAGGAAGAATTAGAAATAGACATTGAACATGGTACCTCACCATTGGTAGAAGCGGAACAGTCAACAGATAATAATGACGAAACAGATAGAGAGTTAGACTATGAGATGAACTTGAACTGGTATCAGGAACATGACAGATTTGAATGAAAGAACCATTGATGATGTACAACCACCAAATGGTGACAATAGAGAAGAAAATGCAATTGATGAACAATTGTTGAACAAAATAGCTAACTACCGTGAAGAGGATAGGGTGCAGGGCATTGAAAAGCGAGAACAAGTAAGAAAGATTAAAAACTGGTTTATGCTGAACAAAGTTACTGCAAGTGCAAATAGAGTACTTCCACGCCTATACCACCAAATTGTAGTCTGACAGAGCTGAACAGACTTTATTATGCTACATCAAGAGCAGTAGCAGAAACAATGGGAGTTGATGTTGTTAAAGATAAAAAAAATAATCCAAATAAAGGAAGGAAGAATTGGATGCCACCGTGGAAGGTTAGACTTACGAATGAAATAAATACTCTCCGAAGAGAAATTGGAATGCTCACAATGTTACAGAACGGAGAAATAATAGTTGAAGCAACAAAGAGAAAAGCACAAAATTTAGTAAATAGAGAAAGAATTAGAAATGGAGATAAATTAACACACGCTCTTGTGAGAAGAAAATTAACTTTAACAGCAAAAGGCAAGAGATTAAAAAGGTACGAAATGCGCGAAAAAGAAAAAAAAAAAAACTTTTCAAAGAAGATCAAGGTAAATTTTATAGAGAATTACGAAATACCAAGATGACAGTTGCTGATGCACCCCAGGCAGAGGAGGTCGAAGGATTTTGGAAAAATATATATGAGAACAATGTGTCGCATAATGTAGATACGGAATGGTTGAGAAATATTAAAAATAACCCAGAAATAACATCTATTAGAAATATGAACTCAGAAAATTAGTATTAAAGAAGTAAAGGATGTAATTAAGAAGACTAATAATTGGAAGGCACCTGGAATGGACAAGGTCCAAAACATATGGCTAAAAAAACTAACATCATCAATCAAGCCCCTAACAGAATGCTTAAATAACATAATGGATGGAAGAGTAGACATCCCGCACTGGTTCATAACGGGTGAAACAACTTATTCCAAAAAATGAAGAAACTAAAGATCCTAGCAAGTATAGACCTATAACATGCCTTCCCACATCGTACAAAGTATTAACAGGAGTTCTGACCCAAAGGTTATACAAACATGTAGAAAGGAACAACATCATTAGTGAAGAGCAAAAGGGATGTAGTAGACATACCTATGGTACAAAAGAACAACTACTGATAAATAAAATGATAATTGAAAATAGCTGGAAAGGGCAAAAGAATCTATGCATGACGTGGATAGACTACAGGAAAGCTTATGATAGTGTACCCCATTCGTGGCTGAAGGAAATAATGAGCATCTACAAAGTAGATGGGAAAATAAAAAGATTCATGGAAAGGGTAATGGAAATGTGGAAAATTAATTTAAAGCTACCACACGAGAAAGGAATTATGAAAATAAAAAATATAAAAGTGAAAAGAGGGATTTTTCAAGGGGACTCCATGTCCCCCCTTTTATTCGTATTAGCCCTCAACCCCTTAAGTACTCTGATCAACAACTTGGAGAACGGGTACAGATTAAATAAAAGAACAGAGAAGAAAGAAAAGAGAATCTCTCATCTCTTCTACATGGACGATATAAAGCTGTATGCGCCGAGTAGAGGAGAGACAGATAAAGGTGGTCAGTGGTTTTTCATCGAATATTAGAATGGATTTTGGATTAGAAAAGTGTGCGTTCATAGTTATGAACAAAGGTAGAAAGGTACACGCTGAAAACATCATGGTAAATAACATGGAAATCAAAGAACTGGAACAAGAAGGAACGTACAAATACCTTGGAGTAGAGGAATCGGACAAGATTGAAAACAAAATTATGATACAGAATTAAAAAGAGAGAATTAAAAAGGAGTACATCTCGAGAGTGAAGAAAATATTAAAAACCGAATTGAAACCAAAAAACAAAATAGAAGCAATTAAGGTACTGGCAATGCCAGTAATGAGGTATAGCTTTGGAATTGTGGACTGGTACCAGCATGAAATAAATACTCTAGACACAACAAGGAAACTCCTCCATGCACACAAAATAATCTACAAAAACCAGTGCACAGCCCGTATATACATCCCGAGAGATGAAGGAGGTATGGGAATGCTTCATATAGATAGAACCCACAAAAATGAAATAGTAGGATTAGCAGAATATATAGAAGGAAAAGGAACCAAATACTTTGGATGGTTAAAAGAACATGAAGATTGCAAGGCTGGAACAACTTCAATAACAAAAAAGAAATGATTACCTCAATGAATTTAACATCGATATAAGAACACAGAATGAATGGAATGAGAAAAACTTCAAAGAAAGAACTAAAATCTTAAAGAAAACTTATAAAACAGAAAGAAAGAAAGCCGATGTTGTAGAATGGGAAGAACATAGGCATGCCCAACATTTTAAAAAAGAATTACTAAACAAGGCCTTTATCAATAAAGAAAAATCTATAGAAACAATAGCAAGGATTTCTGAAAATAAATGACGAGAGAACTCTAATTACAGCTCAGGACTGGTGCCTAAGAACCAATTGGTTCAAAAAGCATATTGAAGGAGTTGATGGCTCTGATAAATGTAGGATGTGTGGAGAATGTGCAGAGACTGTGCCCCATATATTATCCGGATGTGACACTCTGCTACGTATGGAACTATATACGAAAGACACAATTCCATAATCCAATTAATCCAGTTATAGACTCTGTAAATTATGCAATATTGATACCCCTAATAACCACTGGAATTATAAACCCCCTGCAATAGTTGATAATGACCATATCCAAATTCTTTATGATTTTGGAATACCCACAGACATATTTATACCAAATAATAGACCGGATATAGTACTAGTTAATAAAACGACAAGAAAATGTCAATTGATAGAGGTTGGAGTCCCGTATGATGAGAGAGTGGCCCTCTACGAAAGAGAGAAGGAAATAAAATACCAAAGACTAAGATATTCCATCAGAAGGATGAGGTAGAGGTAGTGCCGGTGGTGGTGGGGTCCCTTGGAGCGGTAAAAACATCGATGGTGACTTACCTAGAAAAGATCCCTGCAAAGATTGGAACAGAGGAGGTAGCTTTGGAAGCGATTAAAGGAAGCCTTAGCGTAATAAGGTTAGTCTTGGGGAGCTAAGAGTACGGTGCTATGCCTTGACCCAAGGTTTTGGGACGGTGTAGCACCGAGAGTACCCTCAAAAGAGGCGTTTATAAAAAAAAAATCTAAAACTTTTTAAATGTGCAAACTGTAACTATAAATGTAATTACAAAAGAAGGTTAAAATTGCATTTGCTTAAAGCATGAAAATTTAGGTTCCACCGATAAATAGGCAAGTAATCGATGATCGGTCATTTTACCGATTAATCGTAATCGACCAAAGTCGATTAATCGGCCTATTATTAAGTATAAATTTACCATCCTACTACAATTCCAAATTTTAATTCATTAATGAATTTCATTCACAAGGTTATACTTCGTTTTTTTTTTCAAAATATTGCTGCAACCCAAAATTTTTGTGCATGTCTTGTTTTGCAATGGATTTATATATAAAAAAAATAAGGTTCCTGTAACCTAGTTTATTAAAATATTTTAACAAAAAAAAATACTTTTTATTAATTTTCATGCATAAACTTAAAAAATCCTTTTGTGTTTTTAGCATTTTAATCAAATGAAACAGTATTTAAATTCTAAAACTCTCATGTTATAGTGCGAAAACATTAAAATTTCGCCATTTAATGGGCATAACCGATTTCGCACAGGTTCATAAATGTTGACTCCAGTGCTAAATACTCGTTCACTCTCAACGGAAGAAGCTGGAGCACTCCAATATTTCAAAGCCAGCTTGCTTATATTTGTGAAGGTTTTCTTTGAATTTTTCCACCAAAGAAATGGGTCACTGTCTCTTGGCAGTAGTGGCAAATTCAAATATTCTTCTAATTTTCTTTTGATTTGATTACTTTTGCTTGTTCTTTTCTTTTCTCTAATTCCGTAGACATTTAATTTTCATCACAACTTTCGGTTGCCACATGCTGATTCATCAAATAAACAATATAGACCTAGAGGTACGACTTTTTTTTCACATTATCTCCAGAAGCTACTCTTCATAAACCATTTGACATATTGAGTCATTCTTTTTCATATCAACCAATGCCCTAAATAATAATGTAAGTAGCTTTATTATTATTATTATTATTATTATTATTATTATTATTATTATTATACTTATGTGACGTCATAACCCAACCATATGCTCTTTAAAATTACTATTTGTTGTAGAACCACCGTTATGCATCAACCCCCGCTTGTACCTATTTTGTTAAACGCCTCCGAATTCCATTTGCTTTCTTACTTAGTGTGTGGATTGTCCTTTTGCACGCAAGACGTGTACTGTTAAAAATGTGTAATATTCTTAGGTAGTGCCATTGTGTAATAATAAAACCGTGGTAGTGCTGACACGTAGTTAATTATTTAATAATGTCTCCTATTTTATGTTTCAGCATTCCCTTACCCGATTTGTTTATGACTTATTTATGATTCCGTTTAGACTTGTTTTATCTTTGATTTATTTTGATTTAGTTTTATTTACAAATTAAGCTTTTCTTATAAGCTGTGAAAATTAACTACTCACAGATTTGGGAAATATCTTAATAAAAATTGGGTCGTAAGTTATATTCTATATTACTTAATGTTTTTGATTTTTACATTGATATAAAAAGTGTACATATTTATAAAAAGGATATTGATACTCAGTGACTTATTAAACATTGTTTATTTCAAAGTGTCTTATCTCAAACCTTCCAAACTTCATCGAGAACCTTGCAAATAAAATCGATGCTCCCATCAGTGCAGTGCAGTGCACACATGGTACAGTGGTATTTCTCATTTCTATATTCTCCAATTTTTATGCTCCTTGACCTAAGAGGAAATAAGAAAGTGTAATAAAAATCATTACATTTTATGTTAAGAGAATTTATCATTTTCATCTGGCGAATCATCTATCAAATACCACGAACTTGATATTCTTTCCATCCGCAAAGTGGCGACACTCCAAATCATTCCTCCTCTTGGAAGCAGCGACAGAAAAACAAATATCGCTGCGGGGGAAAAAAAATATATAAATATATATATATATATATATTATATATATATAATATTATATTACATATATATTATATATATATATAATATATATATATATAAATATATATATATATATATATATATATACTATATATATATATATATAATATATTATATATATATATATATATATATATATATATATATATATATATATATATATATATATATTATATATATATATATATATATATATATATATATATCCTATATATTTCTTCTGCCCCTGGCCCCACCTTATTGGAGGGCCCAGCACCGCCTCCAGAAGCCGGCGCACTGCTCTTGGTGGTTCAATCAGGTCAGAATAGAAGTTATAGCAAAGGTGGTACGGGGAGCGTCGAGGGCGGGGCACTCAGAAGGAAGTGCTCCATTGTGTCCGGGGAATACGACATTTCTAGTGCAGAATGGGGATATACGTTGTCAAGTTTGATCTGAATTTATTATGCGTCATATTTCGGTATTCGCCTTATCTGTCTTCCTTTCAGTTTAATTTAGGTTTCTTCTGGACAGTGATTTTTCTGTAGGGGAGATGTTTTTGGGGATGGTGATGTTTTAAGTAGATTGTTATTGGGCGTTTTTGTAGATATGAAGTTAGTTTAATTGTGTATGGATGTGAGAGAGCCAAGACTATTTGGGGTGGGGGAGGAATGTTGTTGTAGATGTCATTATAAAGTTGGGCCTGGTGAAGAAGGGGGGGATTAGTCTTTGTCGGGGGGGGGGGGTGGAGAGTATTTGGTGGCATGGAGGGTTGGATGAGTGTTTCTTGAAAAATTGTGTCCCTACCATGTTCAAGTGGGTAGGGATGGGAAGGATGTGTGTCTGTCATGTAGATGCTGGATGGGGGTTGTTTTAGTACACATCCAGTGATTATTCTAGGGGCAGTGTTTTGTGTAACTTGCAATTTTATTTAAGTTTGGATTTGTGATAGTGCTTGAGAACCATGCTGGGGAGGCATAGTTTTATAATAGTTCTGAGTTTGTTTGTAGATTGTGGTAAGGGTGTGTTTCTGTCGCTGAGTTGTGTCTGGAGAGGTTGGAGGGTGTTTTAATTTCCGTTGGTTGAGGAAGTCATTTTGGTCGATGTGGGGGAAGAAAGTCATATGTGTGTCGTAAGTGAGTCCTAATCATTTTGGGAGTTTGTTTAGGAAGGGGGGTTGTTCAAGTAGACTAATGGGTGGAATGAGGATTGGTGGCGGTCAGTGGTTAGGAGGGTAATGGAGGATTTAAGGGGGGAAGCTGTCATCCTATTGGTGAGTAGCCAAGTTTTTAATAATTGTAGGTATTCTTGGGTGTGTTGGGTGGCTGTATTTACAAGTGGATGTTGGGAAATGAGACTGATGTCGTCTGGGTAAGTAATTAGTTTGGTGGATTGGTTGGTATGGGGTGGGAGATCTGCTGTAAAGAAGATTGAAGAGGAATGGAGAGGGAATGGCGCCCTGTGGGTACGCCGTTTTGCAGTTTAATGGAGTGTGAGAGGGTGGTTTTATGGAGGACTTTGGATTATTTTCTGAGTTTAATTTGAAGCACTTTTTATCACTTGTTTTCTAGGGGGGATTGAAGAATTTTTTTGTATAAGGATATATGTGGGGACAGTGTCAAAGGCTTTGTTAATATGTCGATGGCTGTAAGTATAGATCTGTGTGATGGGGGATTGGTTTGAAGCGCATTAATTATGTGTTGTGTGGGGGAGGTGAGGGCTGTTGTTGTTTGTTGAACTGATGCCTTTAAATATCCATGTTGGAATTCTGGGAGGGTGATGTTGGGATATTTTTTTTTTAATAATAGTTTCTCCCATGCAAGTTTGCTGATGGTTGGAGAGAAGAGAGATTGGGCGATAGGAGAATGGGGAATTGGGGTCTTTTTTAGGTTTCAATTTTGGGATAATGAATGCTTGTTTCCAGATTGGGGGTATATAATTGAGTTTCCAGGATTTGTTAAAGATTTCTGTGATGAAGAGAATTGCTTTTCCTCCTAGGTGTTTCAGGTGGAAGTTTGAGATTGAGTCTGGTCCTGTTGCTGGTGAATTTTTAGGGTTTTGATTGTCTCTGATATCATGTTGGTTGTAAAAGGAGGTGGAGGGTTGTGATTTGAGGGAAGTTTTTTTGAGTTGTTTTTTTGTTAACCTATTAATGGGGAGAGTAGGTTTAAGGGAGATATTAGCGTAGTGTTTTGGGCGAGGCTGCCTGCTTGTTGTTTTGAGGAAGGGGGGAGTGTCGGGCAAGGATGGGGATTCGTGTGAGGGAGGGGGTTTGTTTTTTGTGAGTTGTTTAGTTTTTTTGATAACGCCAGGTTTTCTTATTATCTATGCGTGAGATGTTTTGTTGTAGGTATCTGAAAACTTATTTGTAGTGTTAGTGGTTATGAAGATTAGAGATCTGAGTGTTTAGGTTAGTTAATTGGTTTTTAGTGGTTAATGTGGTGTATGGTCTGAGTTTTCGGAGGAGTTTCTTGTTTAATAAGTTGACTGATTTCGGGGGATAGTTTAGGATTGTAGGATTTTCTGTGACCCTTAGGTATGTAGAGATTGGCTGATTTGATGATTGTGTTGTTTAAATGAGTGATGGAGGTGTTTAACGCTGTTATGTCATGTATTGGTGTAGGGTTTATATGGGATTCAATATGGTTAGTAAATTCTGTCGTTAGCTTTTTTGTAGTTAGTAAATGTGGTGGTCTTTTTTTTTGGAGTTTGGTGGGGGGAAGGTCAGAGATATGAGGATAGGGAGATGATCTGATTGTAGGTCGGTGGTTGTGTCCCAGGTTAGTCTGTGATGTAGGGAGGGGAAAAAAAATGTGACGTCTGGTGAGGTGGGGGATTGGTTGGCTTGGGGAGGGATTCTGGTGGGGATTTTTTTGAGTTAAGTATATTCAGGGATTCCCATTCATTAAGGATATGGTTGCCCCGGGGATCAGATGGGTAGTCTTCGTACCAGGCAGTGTGGTGGGCATTTAAGTCGCCTCCAAGGATGAGATTTGGGTATGTAGCTATTGTTGATAGGGGGGGGGTGAGGTTGTTTGGGGGCGGGTTTGGGGTGGTCGGGTGGCGAATATAAAGGTTGAAGATGTTGTAGGTGGTCTTGTTCAGGAGTATGGAACAAGATTGGGATTTTATTAATGCGGCGGAGAATTGTGCGGAAGTGTTAGTAGTTGTATTATGATATAGTATGCTATTATGGATCAGTGTTAGAAAGAAGTGGTGAGGAGGTTGGGAGGGGGTGTATATGGCATCTTAACCATAGAATGTGGGGAGAGTGGTGTTTTGGGCGAGGGATGCTTCTTGTATGATAGCTATGTGGATATTGTGTTTTTTCAGGAAATGGTTAAGTTCTATGGATTTGTTGGTTAAGCCATTAATATTGAATTGTATGTTGAGTATTTGGGGATTAGGTTTGGTCGGAAGGGGGTTTTGGTTGGTGGTGTGGGGGCTACAGGTTGTACAAGTGTAGCCCATAATGTTTCTGGGGAGGGTTCGGAATGGTGAACAGGACAGGTGTACCCATCCCAGGCAGCTAACACACTGGATGCTATTTAGTCCAACTTGTTTTTGGCAGATCGGGCAGTAATATTTAGGGGGTCCCGGGTTGCTCTCGACATCTCCCGACCGTAGGAGTAGTAGTCTCCCTACAATGAGAGTAAAGATAGACA
>JABUQX010005081.1:0-29348 GCA_015478945.1 Trachelipus rathkii
AAGCGCACTATTCCGTTGATGAAACGCCCGCTTTGTCGTGGTAGAGCTATCCGCTGCAAACGATTCTAGCTGAATGCAAAATTGGCGAGATGATTGGAAGAAACGAGAATTTTCCACCCGATACGCACTGCTCTAGCCTGAGCATGGCGGCCCAGTAGACTTACTTATAGCACGTATTACGAAACATCCATGGTTACTGAAGGAGAGAAAAGATTTAAGTTAGAATTAAGAAATTGAATCTGTGTTGCTAGTTCACCATCAACGATTTACACTCCCTCCTATATTTGTTATCTAATAAATTAATCGAAAGCTAATCCAATAATTATTTATTTTCCTAATTACATAATCGGGTAATGTGCAATCTGCTATTCATCCGCAAAAACTTGTTTACCCGTACAATATAACACCTCCCCTATTAGGCTTCTAAACTATCCTTTCTTGGATTAAAACTAATTATTATGAAGATAAACCAAGCCAGATGTAAGAGGAAACCTGAAAGAGAATAGCATGACGCCACAACATGTCTCCATTCATTTCTACATTAATAAATATTTTGTAACATGGATTAATTTATATTTAATTATTAATATTATTATTAATATCTGTCATCATTACTCATCATTCTATTATTATTATTTATTATATATTCAGTTTTTATTTATTACATAAATTATTTATTGTTATACTTATTATTATTAATTATTTCGGGAAATTATTTTATTTTATTATTTTTATTATTATTATTATATTATTATTAGTATTATTATTAAAATTAAGAACTTAAGCAAAAGTCAAAAATTATGATCGCTATTAAATTAATTTCGGAGGGTTGAAGCCTTGACCCCCCCTGTCTACGCCTGTATATTATATACATATCATACTATCATAATAATATATATTATTATTATATATTAATATATATATATATTATATATATATATATACTAATATAATAATATATATATATATTCTTCTTCTTCTTCAGCTTTCCTTTTATTTCCCCAAAGGATTGGAATGAGACAAGATAAGAAACTGAGCACGGCCTACGAAGTATCGAAAGGCATCGAAAAAGGAAAATGAAAGCTAAAAGAGAAGAAAGCTTAACAAAAGTACATGACACAAGAGTTCAGAAAAGACCAACCAGCCTTACCGTCCCTCAGAACAATAATATTACACTGGAACCCACGTTTCACGAAAATCCCCTAAAGCTTCATGATAGACACTATGACCATCACTTATGAGTAGATGTCAATGTAAGGTTCATCCCTGTAGGCCGACAATGGGCACAACACCTCACAATACCCCGCATTCATCCTTTATAACACCTTTCTTCTCCTCTACAAAACTTCACATTTTCATCTCCTTCAACATCTCGCTCAACTGACTCAATCCACTTTTTCTTTTCGCTCTTCCGCCGGTCGGATTTCAACACACTCGCCACTAATACATCCGCACCAACCGACTATCATCATCCTTTCCATTTAGCTAAACATCTCAACATACTTTATTTATTCTCTCATTTACCCCTTTCTTCACCACACCACTCTCTAATACTTTCATTCCTCTCTTTTATCAATCTTCTCACACCTAGCACCACCCTAAGATTGTCCATCCATCTGAACACATGGAACTTTAGATCTTTCTTCTTATTCCAGCCATAGTCTCAACTACAATATACACAATACACATGGTAACAAATACCTCATGTAACAACACTTAGCACACTTACAAGACTTTCAGTCCCTTTACATTCACCAACATTTAATTGCACAGGCCACCTTCCTGCACATTCTACAAACTTCCTACTAACCACTCTGCATTCTCGTTCCTTCGCATCCAAAATACCTAAATATTAAATTCAGACCTTGTTTCGCTGCTCAATCTAACATAAAACTTACACTGAGGAGATGTCCACTCACAACCATAACCTTACTCTATATCCACGGTTTACTTACAAGCCCCTCCTTTTACACCACCCTGCCAAATCTACTCTACCAACTCCAAACTCTCTTTCATATTCGCCCACACAGAACCAAAATCATCCCACGTATAATAGGTAGGGCACCTCCATCATCCCATTCTCCACCTTCTAACACCATTTCCTGCCACTCCCACCTCGAATTCTTTCATAACCCCAATCATATTCAAATAATAACCAAGGATGACATAACACAACCCTGTCATACTCGCTTTAATCCTAAACCAATCACATTACCACCATTTATTTACACAACGCTTCCTATGTTGCATTACAATACTTTTGATCCTTTCAAGAAGCCCCTCAACCACATTATCACTAACACCTGCCATAACACTTCCCAATAACTCTTACATACGCCTGTTGCAAATCCATTAAACTCTAAATACATTATTCTTCTCTCCCATCATTTCTCAAATCCATTTTTTCAATTGAAGATTTTGATCCACAATCCCTCTTACCCATCTTCCTAACGCCCTTGTTCCTTCACAATCAGTCCTTCAGTCATCGACGCATTCTTTCGACCAAGAGAATACCGCACTATACCTTCCCCAAACACTCATAAACTATATTCCCTATTAATTCTACAGTTACCTTCTCCCTTTACCCTTATATAGTAGTACTATTACCGCTTCTCCAAGCCCGTTGGACTATACTCCTCTTAAACGCATATTATACAACTCTTGTCAAACGCAAATCAATCACACTCCCTCGTTTTCTTTGATTCATTTTCACCAGCTATTTTATAACTATACCTGCATTTTAATTCTTTCAATTTTTCACTCTATCCGAGTTACTCCTTACTTATAACCTATCCTCAATATACCTATTCCTTATCTTCACCATCATAACCACATCAATTTCACTATCACCTCTTCATTTAACTGTTAATATTGTTGCAGATTTTCTAAAAAGTAGTCTTTTCCACACTTCCTCTCAACACCATTCAACAGTTCCAGACAGTTTCTTTACCTTTAATTATATTCACAACAGTTTACATAAATACTCAAACTTGAACTTTCGCGTCCTTCCAGAAGAGCTTCCTTATCCCTTGTATGTCCCCATCATCTCCTTCCAAGACTGTTCATTTACTCTTGTTTTCTCTACGTATACACCTTTTAGTATTTGTTTTTTTTTCAATTAAAATTCAATGAATCTTGTCATTTTTTCTTTATCTTTGCTTTTTTTTTCTTTAATAATGCTTGTTTTATAACATGAAACGTTCTAATCACCTCTTCATTCCACCATTCACTGTTAACATTCTTAGTTTCCACATTTTGCACATCACATTACTGCCTTTGGCCACTGACTTAACAATTCTTTCTTCATTTGCCCCAGGATTTTTCGGGTTTTTTTTTTTTTTTTTTCCGTTCATCAACTTTTCACATCATCAAACCTCATTTACTAGCGAGGCTTTACATACTTTACTCTTATTTCTTGCCTCACTTTAACTTCTCACCTTAATTACTATTCCTCGTATTCACCATTCCTTTCATACCAACCACCCCACTAACATTTATTTATCATTTAGAACATACATAATGATCCGATATCCATTCCTAAACACCTATAACTGTTTTAACATCCAAACATACTTCAACATCTCCATTCTTCACCAACACTAAAATCAAATCATACTTTTCACATTCTACGCACTCTACTCACCACACAACTCTATTATCTTACTTTTGGATACTCTTGTGTTTAAAAGTATTACTTACACACCTACCTCTCTCTTCACAGAATCAATCACTGCCTACCATCTACTTTTCTCGCCACCCAAAACGCACCTGTATACCATCCCCTTTTTTGATCACCTATCCAACCATTAATGGTCCCCCAAACTAGTCAATTCTTGGACGCTCATACCTCACCCCATCAGAACGTCATTCATTATACCAATAAAATCGTTACTCTCTTCAACGTATTCCTCAGATGGACCATACGTCACAACCACACATACCTTTGACCTTTCAAACTTAAATTTAACCCTTAGAATTCTATGACTACAACACACTCAAAGTTCTTTACTATAGCTTCGTTATCATATTCTCTCACATTCCTTTGATTGTACCCAATATTCTCTCACATTCATATTACCACACCAGCACAACACACACTTTCACACCACACACTCAACTTCACCGTTTCCTTTGTTTCAGTCAGTCACAGCGAGCAAATCAAATTATTACACCTTTATAAAAAATTTATTTAAAAACAAAAATATTCATAATTCCCCCCCCCCCTCTTTTTTTCTTTTGTATTTTTTCCTGTTCTGTCTAGATACTCTCTGAAGCACCGTTTTTTATATCATTTAGAATCGTTTTGCACTTGAAACTTTGTATTCCTGTATTTACCACATACGATTCTCATACAATTTTCGCCGAAAGATAATAGAAGGCCGTTATCGGCGATCACACCCTCTCCGAGGACCTGCCATAGCGTTCATGGGCAAGAAATAGATGGTTGTAGGCAGCCAACCCAACTATCACGCTCTTATCACTTCCTACTGACACCCAGTACATTAATGTGGCAATTACTTTCTCCCTCAGAACATGTGATGTCAGAGAAATTTGGATGTATCTTTGGGGCTCATTATGTTTTTGTACTTTTGTATTTACAATATGTTATCACATGGTGTCAAGTATATGTTGCACTGATGATTATGTGTTGTTGAAGATATTATCACTGTAGGGTACACGCACCATTTAAAAATGGGAGGTATTTTCATCGCTTCGAGTATGCTTGTACTTCCAATTATATATATAATAGTATATCATATATAATATATTATATATATAGTATATAACTATATAATAATTAATATAATTTTAATTAATTTTAAATTTTATTATTTAAAATAAATATTTATTATTTATAATCTATATAATAACGTATAATATAATATATATATACTACTTATGTAATATATTAATATATAGAGAAAAAAAGAGAGAGAGAGAGAGCAAAAATATTTTTAAATATATCTTTTTTTCAAATAATTCATCTACATCAGTACCATCGGCATCCTTCATCGTCAACAATTTAACCATTTATATAATCTGATACACCATCATCTTACAAAAATTTCATAAATAGAATATCTCATTATACACAATAATATTATTATATATATTAATATATAGATATATAATATATATATATATATATACAATATATATTATATATAATATATATAATATATATATTAGGCCCAATCTTTATAGGATAAAGTATCGGTATCGGGTATCTGCAAAAATTTTGTCTATCCAGATCGGAATATCGCATTGAAAAAATTTGTGAATACTTGTAATCGGTATCGGATCATCAGATAAAATTTTTTGTATCGGGATTGCACGACAATTATTTATAAAATAATAATATATTTATTATATATATATATAATACTAATATTATTATATATTAATATAATATATATATATATTAATATATATATATATATATATATATATATATATATATTTAGATAATTACTAATTATTGACCAATTAAGAGTTTGTTTTTTGGGAAAAGAAAAGTCTATTTTGTCCTCTTTTATGGTTAGTTCATAAAGATTATTTTATAATGCAAAGTGCAGTAAATAAGCCCTCTTCACTCACTAACTCGCATTGGCAGCAAGACAACACATACCTAAGCTATAACTTTCCAAACAATGGCTGATAACTCAAACTCTTAGCAAAATGTGAGTTGCTTTATATTGCAAAGAAAAAAAATTATTTCTTATAAAATCTTGAATATATTATTCTAATTTAAGAAATGAAAGGTTCAATTTAATTAAAATAAAATAAACCAAATGAGTTCATTTGAATAGATGATTGTTTAATAACAATGCGCATCTACATCTTCAGTAAAAAGCTAATTAAAAAAAGTGAAGCAAAAAATTGATAAATACTAGAGCATCATTAAAGTATCATATACACCCACCAATGATATTTAATAAATTGTGCATTCTAAAAATTTAAGGAATATAAAAATTAAATGCAAAATATAGCTACAGATAATTAAAATGTCTTCAAAAGATCCCTCAATTAGCCTTGTGAATATCGGTTCAAGTGAGAATAAATTGCATCAATAGTAGGTGAATGGTTGGTTTTCGTGAGGGGCTAATGTGGGCTTGGCCAGCGGAATGAACCCTAACTTTGACCAAGATCCCAACAGAGGGGTCTGTCACAGTGTTGTGAAGCCCAAGGGTGGATTTTGGCTGTGAGAGGCTCACACTTGTGTGTATAAGGGGAGGAAATGGGGGGGCTTTCCTTATGTCATGTTACTCTGTTTCTGGTAATGTTGCAACACCCCCCCCTACCCCAAGTAAGGGAAAGTTAAAACAGAATTAATATATAATATTATATATAATATAATAATCTATATATATATATATATACATATAAATATATATTTTATATATATATAATACATAAAAGTTTAATAAAAATAAAATTCTCAAAATATAGAAATATACTTAAATTGGTGAAACTCATCAGCTTTAATCAACTAAAATTAGTAAATAGCTACTGATATCAATGCATATGTGAATACATGTGTATTTTGTGCTTTAGAAGCCTAACTTTTCATAATCCTCCCTATTCATAATTGATACAGCGTTAGATTGATACTATCAACTTAAAAATATTCTAAATATAAATCATTCCTAAAAAATTTTCTTTGCAGTATATATTTTTTATATAATTTAATAATATTATTCAATCTTCTTATACGTAAATCTTTATTCCCTTAACATTTTTTAGAACTTTAAAGCTTAAGGCATATTTCAAATTGCGGAATGAAAGCCACATAATAAAAACTATACAATCTAGATCCTAGAAGTACAAAGAGTTCTTAATATATATATATAATATATATAATATATATATAATATATATAATTATAATAATATATAATATTATATATATATATATTATATTATAATATATACTAATACTATATATATACGGCATATATATATATATATAATATTATAATATATATTAGGGATGAGCAGATATCCGCACAACAACTATCCGGATATCGACCAAGTTTTTTACTATTTCCGGTACATCCGGCGCATACACAGATATTACTTCCCCTAGTAGGTTCTTCCTCGCTTAGAAAAATAATATTTCAAATAATTTGAAGACCTATGTCACCTAGAAACTTCAAAAGATATAGATATATATATATATAATTATACTATATAGTATATATCAATATATATATACTAATATACTATAATATATATAAATATTATTATATATTATTTTTCGAATTTCATTTGGGGGTACAATAGTTTTTTTGCCTATTATACATTATATATAACCTATTATTTAATTAGTATTTATCTGAACTTTTGTATTACCTTTTGAAAATTATGTAAAAATATGGAGGTCAAATTTTAATAATTAATTATTATGACATTAAGATGATATCGGAAAAAATTTGAATTAAATATGAAATAAGCTACACAAGACCACCAGTTATGCAATTTATTACACCACCCAATTTTCATTCTCACGTTTAGAGGTTGTAACTATAAATATAATTACATTATTTGCTTTGATGATTTCATTGTATTATTAACGAGCTATAATACTACGCACATTTCACAAATTTATAAATAAAAAAACTACGAATTTTTTCTTCTAAGCCACCTTCATTGATAAAATATAAAAATCAGGGCAAATGTCAGGGCACAAAAAGGGAAGAATGAAATCTTGTAAAGAGAATATTAAGCGATTCTGCTATTCCAGAAAAAAGTCAGGGCTACAATAATATGGTTTCAACAGAAATTAATAACTTTAAAGGACAACCTATAACTTATAGTATTAGCAGGAATCTGAAGCGGTCGAAAATATAACAATCAAATCATTTGATCATTATTTATAAAGTCTACATAAGAAAGAAAAACAAAACTTCTCTAAAAAACAGAATTCTTTGAAAAGGAAAAAAATAAAAAAACAAAAAAAAAAAAAAAAAAAAAAAAAAAAAAAAAAAAAAAAAAAAAAAAAAAAAAAAAAAAATAAAAATTGAATTTTAAGACGCGCCGTATATTAGATACATCCTTTTATGAAACTCCGCCCACTTTTGTTCGGATTATCAGAAATTGCGAAAAATGAAATTTGTTTTTAAATTTGAGGAGCAACAATATAAGTCTTGAAGTCTGACTGCAATTCCACAAACATTTTTCAAATTTATCGCAAATGCAATCCTCAATTATTTTTGTATTCCCAATTGCGAATTGACGACTTAACATGCGAACTCACCTCTGATCATATATATATATATATATATATACTTATATATATATATATATATATATATATATATATATTTATATATAACTTTTTTTTATTATAGTTTCATTTTCTATAAATTTATGTCAGCCTCCAGATAATGTCCCATGTGGTGTTAAAACCAAAAACTAATATAGCTACGCTAAAAACTGAATACATTTTTAAATCAGCGAACATTGTAATATGAAGAAGAAATAATATAAAGTGAGATAAAAAAGTAATTAATAATAATAAAATGAAAAATACAATAGAGCAGATAAAAAATATAATAACTAAAAAATAAATCTCTCTTCCCAAATTTTCCCGTTCCAAAGTCATGAGTCCCCACATATTTTCTTTTCAATGTTAAGGCAAACATACGCGCACGCGCGCACACACACACACACAACCATACACACACAACAATCTACACACAATCACACCTACACGACTAGCATAGATTTCTAGAGAAATTAAATTTTTTTATACCGACCTGACCTATAACCTTATATCGCAAGTTAATTTTTTAATTTTAAATTTAACTTTAATTTTATTTTTGAAACTTTTTTCTTGTCCCATTATTCTAAGTTTCCCCTAAAGTATTGAAAAGATCATGGAAAACGTTTTTATTTTATGTTATTTATGTTTAATATAAGTTTGAAACGTCACGCTTATAATATTATTTGGAGTATTTATTTAAACATAATAATTATTAATTTTTTTTTTTAGTTTTGCTTATATTGTTCGCTAAATTCAAAAATATATTAGGTTTTTATGTAGATATAGTGTTTTTTTTTTTAATACAGGCGGGAACCCTAATCTGGAGACTGGCCCTATAATATATATATATACTATATTTATATATATATATATATATATATATAACTTATATATATATTATATATTATATATTATAATATATTATATTATATATATATATATATAATATATATATATATATTTACTATATATTTATCCGTTATAGCGCGATCGGCGGTGTTGACGTTGGCCCACTTTAATTTATTAACTCGTCTCCCCACTTTCCCCTAATGCCACCTTTTGACTATTTTTTTTCCTGAAATCCTCCTATATGTATCATAATCACACAAAAAAAATAATAACTTAATTCTAATAATCAGTTTTATTAAAGATTTAAAAAAGCTTGAATGGATTAAAATATTAAACCTTGAAATCGGACCCACATTGTGGCGTTAATTGGCCATCTTTTTAAATTTCTCTTTTATGTAAATCTCAATTTTATTTAATTTTTTTACTTAATATAGAAATTGTATATTATATTAAAATTATAATAATAAGCAAAATCGTCGGAATTCTGACTCAAAATATATTCCACGTAGTGGCCATTCACCCCATTTGGGAACAAAATATTTGACACTTTTGTTGAATTCTATTTTCCCATAAAATTTTTCATTTTTATTTATTTTTACTTTATAATAAACTGTTAATTTATTTTAAATAGCTTACTAGATTTTTAAAGCTAAATATAGCTACATAAATAAAATAACAATGTAGGCCCAAATTACACCCCCATCATCATTTTATGGGATGGAATCGGCAAGTTAGCCAGATACACTATGCCACGTTTGCAACAAAAATTTAGTTTGCAGTTTAAAGCTAACATTCAACTGTTTACACTGAAAAAATATATATTAAAAAATCTGTCCAAACTTTTCCATTTAAAACAAAGTTAAAAAAAAAAACTCGCCTTTTAATGTGCAATTCTGATTAAAGACTATTTATCACTATGTAATACAGTTTTTTCAACATAAAAACTCTTCTACAAAGAGCATATCTAATAAAACTTGTAGTACTACCACAATGAGCAAAAAATTTTTTTTTAGTCACCCGCCGACGCTAATATAACAAGACTGCCATATCCTGTATCTCTGGCTATCGGCTAATCACATCGATATCCGGCACATATGCCGGTAATCTGGCTATCCGAGCTAAATCACTAATCCGCCACTCCAATTATAAATATCAATATATTATATTATATATATATATTATTATTTATATATATATATATTATATATAATATAGTATATATTATGATATAATATATATATATATATATATATATATATATATATATATAAATATATATAATATATATATAATATATATATATATAATTATATATTATCATATAATTATATATAATAATATAATAAAATATATACTTTATATATATATATTATTAGTATGTACCTACTACAAGAAAGAGCCATACTATACTCTATTTTTTTTAAGTCCGATACCATACCGATTACTTTAATTAATATAATAAATACACTAGTAATAAGATAGAAACGTTAAATTCTAGGCAACTCAATATTGCATTCCATGTACAAACAATACTTAGTCATTTATATTTATATCTATGTTGTGCCCAAATATATTATATTTTATAGATAAAATAGTACCTTTAAGGGAATAATAATTGCAAATTATAATATTAATAACTTTTATGTTATGTGCTTTATTTAAAATCTCCTTAAACAATCATTTTCAATAAATATTAACAAAGTTTAGATTAGCTAGTTTATGTTTTAACATGATTACATGTTACAAAGACAGAAGATTCTTTTAACTAAGCTACAATATAAAGAAATAAAAACTAATGAGAAGAAGAGACCTCAATTAATCATCCCGAAAAATTTAAAATAAAAAAACGCTATACTCAACCATGACATAATAATAACTTACCTTAAGATAGATATAGTCAATACTCAATTTCAAAAATTCACAAATTGTGATGCACAAAACATTAAGCTTTCTTAGTATCTGGCGAGAGCTTGTTCCCTTTCTGGGGTATTCCTAATTTCCTACCTACACTATAAATACCTATCTCTCGATGGATGAAGGATGCTGACAAATATGCCTGCAAGCACTATAATAATGAAAAACCTTGGCCCATTTTCATGCCACCGCATTAAAGGATTCTCTTCTGTAAGAAGGGTTCGTTTGGAGTCGAGCAGGAGCCGACGGACGTAGTTGAAGAATTGGATCGTAAGTCCGGAGTCGGCATTTTCGAAAGGTGGATCGGATGTCAGTAATTTAAAAGCCGGTAATTTCTCAAAAGGTGAGTCAGAGTCAGGAATTTTCAAAGGTGGGTCGGAGTCG
Source organism: Trachelipus rathkii (assembly GCA_015478945.1). NCBI lineage: Eukaryota > Metazoa > Arthropoda > Malacostraca > Isopoda > Trachelipodidae > Trachelipus > Trachelipus rathkii. The sequence continues at coordinate 11,413 of JABUQX010005081.1, forward strand.
GTCATTTTAGAAGTCGAGTCGGAGTCCGAGTTAATTTTGAAAGAGGTGGTTCGAAATTTCTGAAACCACTCCAAAAAACCGCTGAGGGCAGCATCTTCATGTTTTCGCAGAACAGCTTTACCTCCTCTTTCACAGATTGCAAATTAATTATTTTTGCTCCTTAGATAACTGTCTTCTTCAGTTTTTTTACCGATATTTCCTTGGGTTATTTCCTATTGAAGTTGATTGAGATGTCAGTGCCAAATTTCGGCCTAATTATCAAATCTAACATATCCAAATCCTCATCTTCAGTAGGGTTATTTGTTGCTGAAAAAAACCACCATCGTCACTACCTGCTTGTGCCGTGGTTGAGATAAGGCGAGTCTTCCATCTCTGCTCTCTTATTTGCTATTTTTATGCATTCTAGAAGTGTTCACCGTCCGAGATGCCATTTTGATGAGTTCACTACTTAAGGAAATTCCTTATTAGAACCTTTTTATTTAATTTACTTTTTTTACTAGTTGTAAGATACCATCTTTCGAGTAAAACCCTATTCAGAAGTGGGTAAGTTGAACGCTACAAAAATCCATTCTAACGCAAAGATTACCATCGATTTGAGCAACATACGCATCTATAAATAAGGGAAATTAAAATGAATAGAAACACAGATATAAAATACTTTCAGAAATAGAAGTGGCAGCGAAAAGAAATCCACGCAGAACCGTTATTAACTAACATCAACACAAAAACTCATGTGCCGAACAAGCAACCCTTGGTGCTACGAGAGCTATTAAAGTACGGTACGAATGACGATATATAGATCCTCGAGCACTTCCTTACAACATACCTATAAGAAAAGATAAAGCACAACTCGGCGCCCCCGAAATATAACATGGTCAAGGTGACTAGAAAGTACAAAGTTTATAAGTCTTTTGCCTTTGACTCACCCTATCCAAAAGCCCGAATGAAACCAGAGCCCCCACCCCAATATAAGGAAATACTCCAACCAAGGAATAACCTTATCAGTGGAGTAAACGTTAGAAGAAGAAAATAAAAGTCTCGCACTCTTAAACAGAATCATCATTCCCTATAGGCCGGACCTACAACCACTTGATTTACGTTTTCAAAACATTTCTTTTTTTATAGATTAAGCCAAAATGTTAATCTATGTAACAGAGAGAGACGAGAGAAATCGGTCGAAAGAGATAAAAGTTAAGTGCTAATTAGAGAGAAAAGTTTCAGAAGTTGGGTTTAAATAATTAAATTTCGCAAGCTTTTGAGTTGAAAAAACTATATACAGATTTAATAAAATAGAATCGAAAATTAAAGAAGAGAATCACAGCTAAAATAAAATGATATCACTGATATAAAATACGCAAGATGAATATAGCATCAAGTTATCAACATTTGATAACAAGATAACAGAAATAACAGAATTTTGAGTAACATTCCTAATAAGAAAATTTCATCCAGGAACACGGCTATGGATATGAAACAATTTATGACCAAGTTCTTCAATAAGTAACACATGCCTAAATATTTTGACAGCTTTTTCTTGATTTTTTTTATAAATTATTCACTAGCATAAATTTAAAGTGCACAGGACCAACGAGGGCGGTTGCATGCACTATTAAATTGACCAGTGTGACAATCCTATTTTTTTTACACATATAGGTATAGTTATATATTATGAAAGGATGCCAAATAGTGTCAAATAAATTAACTTTTCTAAGAAAATGAAAATCAGGCAATTAATAAAATATATATGCTTGAGTAAATCTTGTTGAACATTTATGGCGTTTGATTGAGTATTCTCAAAAAGGTAAATCACTACAAATAAAACTGCTATCAAGTCTAGCTCTAGTCATTTTAATAGTTTTTCTCTTCTACCATTGTCTTACATACTAGCCGAATCTGGAACCATGAACTGAAGCTTCACACCTGACAAAAGATCTGTACGCTGGTTTGAGTTGTCCTATCAGGGTTTGCATTTCTTTTTTTCTTTTTTTTTAATACCATATATTAAATTCATTGTTTGAATATTTTACTGTAGCAAGTATATATGGCACCCAATAATCCATTACTTTTGCACATAATTGTTCCCAACCTTTGTATAAAGCAAAGTCACCTGCAACCTAACTTCGTCATCACCTCCACATTTGCAATAAAAGTCGTTTTAATAGGACAAAGAAGACCAATGATTTTTTTTTTCATAATTTAGTTTTTAACATATTTAATTAATTTAATATCACTGTCCAACAAAGATTTTGCGGCAAAACATATGAAGGTCATTTTATAGGTGATTGTTGCCCTGCATTCCGATATGAGATACAGGGTGGTCAGAAAAAAAAAATTAAAAAAAAATTTATTTTTAGTTGTAATGTAAATTCAAAAAAAAAAAAAAAACACGAAAGATATATATCAAATTGTTAATGGGTAAGTACATAAAATGCTAATAGGTCAAAACATTCAGTTCAGTACAATGAAATCACAATTAATGCATTACAAATCGCTGTCTATATGATTGTCTTCTGTGTGCAGAATGTTGACAATCACGTTGAAGGCTCCAACAATAGTCTGCCATCATGTGTGTATCCATCTTCCTTGGTATCTTTCTTCCATCACCTTGATATCTTGATGGAACCTCTCCCTTGTTCCTCACTATAACATCCTAAGTTATCCGGAAACCGATCCAAGTGAACTATGTAGAAAGTGAACTTTTAAGCTCATAATTAGCATTCAAATTTTTGAAGTCTGAAAGCATTTCTGTACGAGTTCTACATAGTTTGGCAGATTTATGGTTGCCCAAAAGTTCTGAACAACCAAGACAAAACTTTTTTCCAGGCAGATGCCTTCAAGAATCAGTCTGGAATTTTATGACATTGTCATCCTTCGATGATTTGGCGAATTGGAGGGCCGATAAAGATTCCAGCTTTGAGTTTCTCCATACTCCAACCCTGGAAAAAAAAATCTGCAAATATTATTTGAAAACATTCACAATCTTTGTCTAGGGCCCTAACAAATTGCTTCATCAGTCCTAGTTTGATGGGGAGTGGTGGGAAAAATAATTTTTCCCCTGTCAACCAGTGGTTTGTTAATGATATTTGATGCACCTACAACTTTTCCCCTAGCAGGCCATTCAACTTTTTCCCAGTGGTCTTCTTTAGCCCTAAACTATCCACAAGCATATGAAACAAGGGTACTTAGTATATACGCTTTGCTGCGCAAGTAAGATTTTGACCATCTTCAAATCAACGCAATATAGACCACTGGTGTTCATTATAATCTAAGCTTCTGCAAGATCATTCTTATATTTTCATATTCCTCTTTCAGTTTTGTTGAGTGACCTATTGGAATCGATGCATAACTATTGCCATTGTACAATAAAACACACTTCAAGCTTCTCGTTGAACTACCCATAAACAATCGCCAATCTTCTGGTCGTATTTAGGTAACCCCATTTGGAGTAGGAGTCCAGGGATGTTCCTACAGTATACTAGGTCTTCTTCTTCAATGAAATATGGAAGTAATACTACCTCTCTTGTCCGAAAAAAAAGTTATTTTTACATTCGGCCTTGAGACAGTTTTTTTCACTTAGTCTAGATGCTAAAAAGCTCAGAATCTTGCTTGGAGAGACTTAACTCTCGTACTAAATTATTGATCTCTTCCTGGGAGAACTGTTGCTGTGTAGAAGTACTTTCTTCATATTCACTACCACTATCTGCACGTGTGCACACCAAATCCTGGATATCTTCTTCATCAGACAATGCTCAAATTTACGTTTCTTGTAACGATTGATACCTTTCACATTAACCAAAACAAAAATAACAGTCACTGTGTGATTCTTTGGCTCATGCCATACCATAGGCATTTAAATTTTTAAACCTTTTCTTCGTCCTTTTTCCAACTGACGTAGATTTTGGCACCCGGTTTACAAAACAATATGGGGAGCCCAAGACTTATCTTGGTCTCCGAGTTTCATTCCAAAGTATGCCAGATATGCTTGCTTCACAAAGTTAGTAATATTTCTTCTTTGGTTCTCCTGGCAATATTCACCACAGATGTAGCAGAATACATTGGTTATTCAAACAGGCTCTTTTTGAAGTACATCATAGTGTTCTGAAAATAGAAAAAAATAAAGTATATATAAAGGTAAGCCCCTTAAAAAGAAATAAAACGATATTACTGTAAAATATGCATTAAAAAAGATATTTGTATAAGAGTAAATCTGGAACACCCTGTATCTCAAGAACTAGAGCCAATCTTGGAAAACTAATGTCATTTCTGAAATCAGCACACCCGATATACTATAAATTCGATAAAATATCCTTGGCAGCCAAAAAAAAAAATTGTCATTCCTAACATTTAATCTGTTTCTTGCCTTTGTTTTCAAGTGCAGAAATGTTGAAAATCCACTCTCTTAGAGATATGTAGAGGCAAATAGAAGAAAAACTTGAAAGGCAAGCATGAAGACATTTGGATATGACTGATTCAAAACGATATCAGAACGGATTCATCAGTTTTTTTTATGAATACAAATCTTGTTCTGAAAAATCGTTTTGTAGATCGAGTAATTCATCCTATACTTCAAAAATTCTGGCTACATTCAGGAAGCAGATAATTGGTTTTGAAGCTCAGGGAACTACTGCTGAAAATCCATTTTGAGGCATTCTACCTTGCCCAGCAATCTCCCCCCTTCAGATTCTCATCTATGAATTCACCTTCAAATTCCCGTACCACGTTGCAAAGTTTTTCAAACAGGGCAGTGTTTCCAAGATTTATTTTTCAATGCGAGTTTTGCAGCTTGGATACAAATGCCAGAAGATTGTCCTGAAATTGGATAGACCTAGTGTGAGTCAGTAGCATATATGCAAGATATTTTTCAGATATGCTTATGAGAATATTAAGAAAGGTGGAAATCAATTTATAATTATTTTTTAATAAAATTGTTTCTAAAATAATAATTAAATTTAAAAATTATCTAACCTATTTCAAAAATACTTTTTTCTTATTTTAATGCTCTTGGCTAAATCATTGCCTCAATAATTGTTCATAATACGCTTTCACCTTGCTATAATAAATTTGATTTCTTCGCAATCTAGGTTTGTGACAATATCAAATTCAGTTGGAAGAACACTCAGGTTGATCAAGACTATCTTGAGTTTGTGATATTCGAAGATAGTTGTAGTGTATCCTTTTTATTCTTAATTTTCATCTGATCTGTATCAATTAAAAGAAAAATTGCGTATTTAGCGATCTTTAAAACATCGATATTGAGCCTTTTATGGTGTCGTCTTTCTGTTTGCTTTTATTGGCATTTGAAAGAAGTTCAATGACATTTTTGAATAGCAAGTAAAATCTGTCAAAATGACCACAAGATTGAACACCAAGATTATTAAGGACAGACAAATATCAAAGTTGCGTGTTACCAAGGACACAAAAGTTACGCAGATTATGATGAACGGAAGATTAAAGAATCAAGTTCTTGAGACATTAAAATTATCCATGTTCTCTTGCCCCAATCAAAAATCCGAGAAAGTTCAAAGGTTAGTTGCTATAAGGCTATTTTCACTATGATGTTCAACTTATATTGGTACCGCATTTTGTTTTTAACTTAATGAAAATGGAAAATTCTTGTTTGCAAAGATTGGTTTTGTTAATGGCTGCATCATATTTTCATTTCATGTGCAATTTTGAAAAATGTTCCTGCTCTTGATATCTAAAATTTGACAGATCTGCCTTGTTCTGAAACTTGGTGCCAAATTATGGTTTGTGGTATTCACACTACCCAACTGACAGTATGTGAATCATGCTCAGAAAAGTAATCAAGAAAACCACTTCCTGAGTTTGGTATGATGTTCTATAACTGGATCCTTGATGTCGCCAATAAGGGAGGGAGAGAGGGGAGACTCTTTTACAATAGCTACTTCAGTTAGCCTATCTAAAAAGAGGATCTGTAATACTTCTTTACAGACTGTTATTGGATTTTGTTTTGTTTTTTTTGGTTTTATCATTAATTTAATATGTTTCTTTAACCTTTGATAGCTTGTGTGTGAGTAGAGCTCTAAAATCTTATAAATTTTGTCCTACAGAATATTATTCTTATTGTTTTAGACCTCTTAGCATAAAGAGACCCAAAACTATATTGCTGTGAAATGTGAATACAAATTTTGATAATACGGATGTTATTATCTTATAAATAACTATCATAAAAAATAATATTGGATGATATTTATTTAGTAAGGAGAAAAAGCAAAACTGAAGTGTACCATCTGTGAATAATAATGGACCCTTTAAAAACATTTAAAAAAAAATCTTTCAAAAGATGTGACTTGTAAATATGAAAATCCAAGAACAAATTATGAATATATATTGAAGGCAACATTTAAGATTGGAAAAATCTTTCCAAATTATGTTTGAAAATTCTAAATTATAATTAATATGCTGTTCATATTTTTTAAATCTTAATAATGACATAAATCAGATATCCTTTCTGTATAAGTTCATGATTGATGATAAAAAAATCAAACACTTTATCTTGACAACCTACTATGCCACATCTAATATAATGCATACTGCAAAAAATTTTACCCGATTCATATTTTATTGTTAAATTTTTTAGTCATAAAACTTTTACATGTCTTCTATCTTTAGGATTTTGAATGTTCTAAAAGAACTGGTAGTGTTAGTTAGTGTAGTAGTAGTAGTAGTTTATTTCAATGTCAAATTAATGCTTTTACTCTATGCTGTCAATGACTTTTCACACTGAACTCATTTTTTGAATGTGTTTCACACTGTGATGTGTACTTTAGAGTTAACCTTTTAAAAATGCCTTGAATGATGCTCACTTTCAGAGCATTTTCTTTTGATTTTCTCTATTTATCTTTAAAAATTTTATTTTTTATTTTTATTGACTGTCAGTTAAGTATGAATTATATTATAGATTATCACTAACCAATATATATATATATACTATATATATATATATATATATATATATATACCTATTATATATATATATATATATTTTATATATATTATATATATATATATATATATATATATATTATATATATATATATATATATATAAGATATATATATATAATATATATATATATAAAATATATAAAATATATAATATATATTATATATATATATATATATATTATATATTATATATATATATATATATATATATATATATGCAATTTTTTTTTTTTTTTTTTTTTTTAAAGTGAATTGATTTGTAAACAACATTCCGTCCCCTATTATGCTTTCATAATCCCAATCCATGATCTGATATTTATGTACCAAAATGCTTTTACAATCTTCCACTTGAAAGATGTAAAACTTCCTTGGTGACTGATTGTCTTAGAACTAGTTCAGAAATGTAACAATTAACTGAATTTACAAGTAAATCATATATTTCCATCCATTTCTCAGAAATATTTTTTTTTCCTTCTATTACAGTAATTTTAGAATAATGAAATTATCAATACAGATTTCAGTTAGTAATTTGGGCTGATAAACAGAAGTACTTTTTAGATCTCTCACCTTCAAAGAGCCTCATCAGAACTTTCAGGCCCTTCTAAATCTCTTAGGGTAGATGAATAACATGTGGTAGATATGGTGGTCAGATTCCTATTGATCTGGTGATAAGAGTTTTTTTTCCTCTTCTTTCCTTGATCTTTTATCAATGCTAAGAAGAATTCTCCGTTGTATGTGTTTTTATGATCTACTGCACTTGATTTTGATTGGAAGAATTTTATTTCTTCCACTGACATAACATAAAAAGGATGCTTCTGATTGTAGAACTTAAAAAGTTTGTTCCCATTTACCACTTGTCATATTTGTAACCTATAAAAGGTAATGCAATATCATCATAATCTCGTTTCACATATGTTTTCTATTGTTTTTTCACTGTACCTCTTGTTTTCCCAGGTACTTTTAACGACATTGCCAGTTTACCTTAACTGGTAAACCTATGCCATTGCCATCCCTAGTTGTTGGACTAATTGAATATGACCATTTGTTCTAAAACTACTCCTAAATCGTCGAGTTGTGACTGACTTAAGTAAAGTTGTGCATTAATTTCATTAGATATTTTAAGCAATTTGTAAAGAATAAAAAATTATTTTAACATTAGCTAAAATATATTTACAATAATGATATTTGTATTAATTAACTTAGTTTATAAAGGAATCTAGGCTTTGCAAGTTTTGATATAATTAGTTGAAATTGGAATTTTTTTTTATTTTGTGTAATAATTTAGTGGGATATATTATATATATATATATATATATATATAATATATATTATATATATATATATATATACTATTATTTTTTTATTTTTATCTATAAACACTATATATATATATATATATATATATATATATGCTATATAGGTGTGCTTAGGTGTGAGAAGAATTGATAAAATGAGGAATGAACGTATTAGAGAATTGTGTGGGTGTGAAGAAAGGGTAAATGAGAGAAATAAAATTATGTTGAGATGGTTTAGTCATGGGGAAAGGATGAAGGGTAGTCGGTTGGTTAAGCGGATGTATTGTGGCGAGTGTGTTGGAACCAACCGGGCTGGGAGACCGTAAGAAAAGTGGATTGACCAGTAAACGAATGTTTGAAGGAGAAAATGTTGAGTTTGGTAGAGGCGAGAGAGAGAAGAAAGGTGTATAGCAGGAGTGAATGGCGGGGTTTTGTGAGGGGGTATGGTTGTGGCCACTCTGGGCCAGGGATGAACCCTTACATTGCGATCTACCATAGTGAGGGTCCATTGCTGTCCCATGAAGCTCCTTAAGGCATGGATGTTTTTTACTCCGACGAGTTCTGCAATAAATTAATGTTTCAGAGGGGGCCGTAAGGCTGGGCTATTGGGCTTTCTTTTCGTCATATTCTTCTAATGCTTTTCTTTTCCAATGCATGTACACACCTTACCTCCCAATCTTGGAACATAAAAAGGAAGATGAAGATATATATATATATATATTATATATATATATATATATATATATATATATATATATATATATATATATATATATATTATATATATATATATATATATATATATATATATATTACTTTTGTTGTTTTTTTTAATAAACTTTTTCACCATGGCCCACTCTACTGGGACCACGCAAAGGCGAGGAAGCCCGTCACCCTGTCCGGGCGCTTCAGAGGTCCAGCAGCCAGCAACGTCAACAGCTTTCTTCTTGGGCCTCAGGTCCAACATTGACTAGTAGATGTTCTGCAGTCTCCGGACGCGTCCTACAGCGTGGGCAGTTTGGGGATTGAGTTCCTCCGATTTTGAATCTGGCCCTATATTCCTGCAGTGTGGGTGGTGGCCGCAACTTAGTTTGGCTAAAGTGGTGCTTGCATTACGTGGGGAGAGTTTCATTTTCTTTTGAGATCTGTGGTGGATTATTGTTTATTATAGTGGATATATATATATTATAAATAAATATATATATATATATATATATATATATATATATATATATATATATATTATATATATATATTATATATATATATATATATACTATATATATATATATATATATATATATATTATATATATATATATAATATATATATATAATATATTTATAATATATAAATATATAACTAATATATATATATATATATTATATATATATATATATATAATATATATAGATATATATATATATATATATATATATATATATATATATATATATATATATATATATATATATATACGGTATAATTATATATATATACGTATTATATATATATATATATATATATATATATATATATATATATATATATATATTATATAATATATATATATATATATATATATTATATAATATATATATATATATATATATATTATATATATATATATATATATATATACCCCCCAGTCGGTCGCTCACCGTGTAGAGGTTGGGGGGCTCTCTGGGATGCTGTTGGGCGGGATATACGGATATACCACCCGCCCTTCAGCGTCCCTAGGCCGAAGAGAGGCGGGTTTTTTTTTTTTTTTTTTTTTTTTTTTTTTTTTTTTCAGAGAGGTAAGATGAACGCGCCAATACACCGCTTCTCTACGACGGGAAGGGGGCATCCTTGGCGTCACTTTTCTGTGCGAATGGGGTGTGAGCTACGCATACACCTGTTTGTGCATTCGGTCAACCACGACGCCAGCACGATTCGAGGTTTTGGGTCTTTTTTCCCCTGACCCTCTGGAACATCTATATAGAGACTCCCCGCCCGCTTGCGCGGTCCCTCCGGGCACACGACACAAACCGTCATAGGGCTCGACAACCCATGAGGGGGGACCCCTTTAATATAATATATACATGAATAACCTTACGAAGCCTCGGGATCTGATGGATTTAAAGATTCCCGAACCTGGATCGATAAATGGACTTACTCTTTTGAATTGCACTTCGAACATTGATGCCGTGTCTCCCCCCACTTTCACCCTGGAGGCCTCTGCCTGTCCTCCGGCCGATCCAGTCGCCTGGCAACGTGCCTATGCAATATCCCCAGGTGCCAAAACCGTTCGGGCAATCCGCAAAGGTGCCCGCTCGTGCACAGTGTTCTCATTCGTTCACGAATCCACTATGCTGTGCAGCCCCCCTCCAGAATGTCAGCAGATACTCATTCCGATGTATCACATTCTGCATCCACTATACCTCCAAAGCTCTATACTGAAGGCGCACAGAAGCCATTCTTTCTAAGTAATCACTTGAAAAGCTTTAGAGGGCGTTGGAGATCCTCCATCACATTAAATGAGAATGGGTCCAATTCTCGTACAAAGGCACCTACTACCCGCAGTAATCAAAAGTTCTGTTCTGTCACTCCCTAACGTCTCTTGGCAGGATATTCCTCTTATTTCTACTTCCCGAATGAAATAAAGAAACACATCTAAAAGGCAAACCATTTACTCTTTATGAACAGAAATTACGAGAGATACAAGCTGTCATCATGGGGAAATCTCCAAGAAGACGAAAAGATTTTCCGTTACAACGTTTTATAGATTTTCCCCTCGTCGGGAAACTCCTGACAAAACCAAATCCTCGTTTACTGCTGACGTTTTAATACTCCTCATCCACCTACAAAGGTTAAATATAGGGTTTACAAGTTACAGTGTTCGCCCACGTTTTGTCCTCGCACCAGTTGCTGCTTCAAAATGTCAACGGTTTGGTCCATCCGAAAATACTTGTAGGGGGACCGGATGAATATGCCCAGTCGCGGAGATTTATTTCAACACTTCGGCCTGTGAAAATATCTCCCCTAACTGTACAGAAACACTGTGGAGGACCCACAAAGTGCTTCTTTTTCTTGTGCTTTTCTTCCTTTTCAAATTGGCCCATCTTATACCTGTTTTGATACAAGGAGGTTCTGGAAATTATGCACCATACACAAAATGAGCAGGAGAGATACCATACTACGCCAGCTTATGATAATATCCTACAAGCCCAAGCGATCCTCGGCGGCCACAACACTTGCTACTATACCCCAGCCCACTCCGCACAGGCGTCTAATCCCCCACACAAACTCATCCCAGCAGAAATCCTCCCCCCTCTCCCAAATCCAAGTGAAACTCAGGCAGAGCTACTGTATCCTATCTGCCTGTATTGTCCACTGCCACCGACTCCTCAAAATTGGAACAAAAAAGCAGCCCTTGACGTCAATCTATTGGTCCAAAAAGCCATATTAACAACAACCCTATCCCGAGTACTAAACCTTCACCAAAACCAGCAATGACTGAGCTGGTTCATCGCAACACAAATCTTGGGAAAAAACACTTCTTTTTCAAAACACACACTGTCCCATGCCCCTACCCAATGGTTCTCTCCTCCCAAACTTTATTGTAAGAGAAACTGTCTCTTTGTCTCTTGATTCACCTCCAAACCGTTACTTCAAATTCCTGTAAAGATGTCCCCAAAGGGGCAAAGAAAAGAATAATGCCAGCTAAAGATTATTCGTGAAAAACCGAGAGTCCGAGTCTATATCCAAATACCCAATAGCCCAATACGTAACAAATGTAACTCAGAAGAGAAATCGCCATAAAGTCCATGTCAAGGGAAAAATCAACTACTTTTTAATAAGAATTGTACCCAGGCAATCGCAGCTAATCGACGCCTCAATGAATCGCCTCTAATAGGAGTTGCAGGATAATCTAAGCTCTTCCCGAGTATTCCTATAATTCTTTCTTCTGAATTTCCATCTCAGCGCTCCCCCAAACATTCTGAGAAACCTTAACAATGAAATCGGAAAAGCAGGAATAATCGGAGAGGAAAACAGCCGGATGCTGTTGTTCTTGATACGTTCCTGCGCTTCCGAGAAAGGCGAATGGAAGACTGTCCAACGCAAACGCCGCAAGCGCTCTAACGCTCTGGTTACATATTGGAGGCATGAAGGGAGACCCAGAGGTCCCAATTTCTAACTTAAATCGGTCCAATCTCCCCCAAATCCACTCCACGTCCTACGAATTACTAGCAAAGTGCTTCCGTATCGGACTTGTCCATCCAACGAATCCCCATATTGGAACCCTTTATCGCGACCCGCCGCCGCCCACTCCTTCTCAAGAAGTGACACACTATTCCGGTAAAAAACATCTTCCTTCCCACAGTTCATGGAAGCAACATCCACATATCCCTTCACATTTTCTGAATCTGCTTACTTGGGAGAATACTGATTCTACTACCAAAAATAATCATGGGCATTTTGGTTGCTCTTCTATTGACCAATCGACTCCCACATAAATAAGTTGGAACTTGGGTTGAAAACTCAAACTTATCTCCGATTCCATGTGAAGCTCTTTCCACACACAAATACATCTGAACACTCCTCCCTAAAAAGAGGTCATACACCCAAAAAAACCTAACAAAATTCTCTAGTGTAATGACTACCCTGAGCCCCCAGGTTTTGTTTCCCCTCTTCGTCCCCCCTCCTCGCCGAGACCCCTCCTCAGACCGAGACCCACGCCCTCAAAAACTCAACCTTTCCCTCTCAATGCTGTATCCACCTTAACATTACCCCCCAGTCCCATAGAGACAATTGTCCTAATAGACCACCATCAAAATATTCATAACTCATCATGACCACTTTCCTTCAATTGAATTGTCGTGGCTATTACTCTAATTTCGAAGACTTGTTTCACTAATAAACATATGTACAACCAAAGTGTATATGTTTACAGGAACTTCGACTGTGTCATCGTGACTTCTTTCAATCATCTGATAAATCGGCGTTAACTTCTATAGAAAGAGGTTACAATGATAGATAGGGGAGGGGCAGAAATACTCATTCACAAATCTAATCCCCTATTCCCCAGTCCCTTTTCTCAAAAAACCAAAAAAACTCATGCAGTAAGCGGCAAGAATTCATTTATCCATCGACATTACTATATGTTCATTCTACTTAGCTTCCGAGTAAGTGGAATTACTAAGGTCGACTTAACTGATCTTTTTAAAGCAGCTCCCCTACTCCGGTTGTTATAACTAGGGTGACTTAAACCTCCGCCACCCATTATGGGGTGAACTCTGTCACTTCAATTTATCCAGAAATCCAAGATTCTTAATAGGGATTCTTCTAACCCCTTTTCCCTGGGATGCCTTAAACAGAACTCCTTACTCCCTTCCCTACCTATGAACGTTTAGAGAAATACATCAAGCACTTCTTCATTGTATTGAATATTTCCTTTTGCTCCATTCCCTTATGGATCGTTTAACCTGGTCCCGCTTTGATTATTTATTTCGTAGTGATCATTACCCAAAAGCATTAAATGAGCTTGTTCCAAGCCAAATGCAAAACCGGCCCAACTTCATCAGCTGGCTTATGATCGAGCGAGTGGGACTCACTTTTTATCAGGCCAAACAGTCCTATCAGCCTCTTTCTCCTTTTAATAACCGATTTTCAAGACTGTTGATTTGAAAAGCTTTGCTTCTTCCAGAAAAAGTAGTCATCTCGTCGGAGCGGAAGCTTGCATGATCCGCAGTCCTTCCTCAGGCAGGAGGCCGGTCGGCAAAAACCCTTTGGTGGTCCAAGAGTGCGCACAAAGCAACCCGAGATGAACACAAGAAACTCTACAAGATTACAAAAAGGTTAGGTACAACAGCAAACATGATTATTTTTAATTAAAGCAGGTGCGCAGCGAGAATTCTCGGCGAATTAATCGTCAAACGCGTAAACAATATTTTCGATACTTACATTCGACTGTTAAATTCCCAACAACTCCCCCTTCTTTAAGTGTGGAAAGTTTTACACAGAAATATCTCGTCGATATAATAACTCCTCACCACAGTCCTCCGTTATGGGCCTGAATATAACTATCTGATACGATCTCCGCTCCTTCGGTGGTAGCGATGCGTTAGGTTATAGGTTCGCTTAGCCAATTCGAGTTCATTTCCGCGCTACACTGAAAGCCTTCAAAAACTGAGAACGACACAGCACTACCAGATGACTTTTAAACAGCGAAAGGGGAAGATCATAACCTATAACCGTCTTTTTATACTCTTGGCCAGAGTATTCAAACTGCACTGGCGAGTAAGTAAAAAACGGTGCTCTTGGTCCAGACATATTTCGTATATCATGCTCCGTCATATACAATCCCTCAGCATCAGCATTTTTGCTGGATCTAATATAACAGCATCTGGATCGAATTCCTCTTTTCCATTCTATTTGGACTACAGGCTATTGTATTGCTATCCCAAACCTGGGAAAGATTTTAATCCGAAGCGGCGGATAACCAAAGACGCAATTTCACTTCCACTTGGACCTGCCATACCTGTAAATTAAATGGAGAAAAATGGTTTCAGGCCGCCGCTTTCTCCCCGTTCTGGAGAGTCGCCAGCTTTTTCAAACTCTTCCAGTTTGGCTTTCGCAAAAAATCGTTCCGAAGCGACCCGTAAATATAATAATTGTTTAAATAAAGAAAAAAAAAATATAAATAACTATACCATGACATCCGGGAAGCCTTCTCAACTGGTGGGATGGTTCTTGGGCGTCTTCTTTGACCTTGAAAAGCTTAGACACAACGTGGAGAACTGGGGATCCTCCTTAACTCCATTCGCCTCGTTTCGCGGACAACTCCGCTCTTTTTCATTAAATGTCTTTTGTCAAAAAGAAACATATCCATGCAAGTTCGGTGCCTTTCTATTCTGGTCATACGCCACTTTATTCTGGATAAAGGCGTTCCGCAGGGTAGTGTTTTAAGTGTACTACTATTTTCTCTCGGATTTAATGATATTGTTACCTTTATTCCCAGCGACTGTCAATTTTTCTCTATATGTCGATGATTTAGGCATTATACATAGCCGGTGCCAGGCTGCCCATTCTCGAACACGGCAACTTCAACTAGCTATTCAAAATATATTTCGCAGTGGGCTAGCTCCCATGGCTCCATTTTCTCCCACCAAACCCAAACCTCAGCATGCTTTTTAAGAAAGAAAGGGAATCGAAGACTTGCACCTTCTTCACAGGCGAACCTAACCTTATATGGTTCGTCCATCCCATTCCTGTACCTTCACAGGTCAATTTCTAGTGGCTCTATCCTGAATAGACCACTTAACATATCAACCGCATACTTAACACCTAAAACAACTTTGTCATACGCAACCCTTGACCTGTTAGTCATCTCGCCTAAAATCTGGGTGCTGATTTCGCAAATCCTTTTTACGTCTTTACAACGTAGCCCTAATCCGATCAAAACTGGATTATGGCTGTTGCAATATATGGTCAGGCTTCCATAACACTACTACACCTGTTAGAATCCCATACAAAACGAGGCGATCGTATCTCCACTGGAGCTTTTTCGATCGTCCCCCCAAGTGAGCCTTGAAAAAGTTGTGAAATCCAATGTGAGGCCACTCTCTCTTCGAAGAGAAATAACATCATGTGGTAAACAAGTTATCCTTTCGTTTTCAAAACGCCCAATAAACCGTCTGGCTTCTGACCACGATTCTGCAGGAGGTCCTCAGAATCCTAATTACTGGCCATTTCAAAAGACGGTTCATAACATCTTTAATTTCCTTAACATCCCTCTCCTCAACACCCCTTTTCAAAAGGTGCTGCCTTTCTCGTATGACGAAGGGTACAACACTTGGCTATTCCCTCTCCTACCATTTGGCTTTGGCTTCTGAACATCTCTCTCCAAATTCTTAGCCATCCTGCTGCCTGTTAAAAAGCATGCTTCCTGTCTCATAATGCCGCAGTTCACGATGAATTACTTCCAGTGTTTTACTGACGGCTCTAAAAACTAGGGTACAGTGTGGGCGCTTCTGCTGTCTTTCCCGACCGCAACCCTCTCCCATACCCTTCCCCTTTACGTTTCAATTTTTACAGCAGAGTTAACGGCTATAATGATTGCCCTTTCTCGAATTCTAATCCTTAACCAAGATAACTCTTATATCTTATGTCATATATTCAGATTCGCTTAGCGCGCTACAAGCGCTTAAACCCTTATTCTATAAAACAACAATGGTACAGCTGTCCAACAATTTCCTTCGACTTCTGCCATCGCCGTAAGACCAACAAATTATTTTATGTTGACTCCCTCTCACGTAGGGGGTATACTGGCAAATGAAATCGCTGAAGAGAGGCCAAAATGGCCGCCTCCCTCTTCTCGGAGTTGTTCCAGGTAACTCCCGGATGCCATTCAACAAGGCCGCCTCCCATCAACATGATTACTATCCTGCTCTCCCCACGGGGCTTTCGATCTTGTTGGCAAGAGTGCTGGACGAGTGATCGGGGGGAAGACCAATTCAGAAAGCATAAAGCCGATCGGTAGTGGTCTTCTCCCACACGACGAAAGCGTTAACATGAGGTTGATAACTTGCACGCCTCGTATTGGCCACACTAATAATCACTCAAGTCACTATATGTCACGAAGACCCTCCTCCCCATTTGCAAATTTTGGCCGTCGCACACCCGCAATCCCTTTCAATTCATATTTTCATTGATTGTTTTCCCATCTGGACCTATTCGCTGTCGTTATTTTCCTACTTTAAGGTCCATAACACCTTCTATAAGATTATCCCATATCTTATCTGAATCTTCAAACTTTAGCAGTTAACTCTATTTCCTTGTATCTTCAAGAAGTGAATATTTCTTTATACATTTGATTTTGTTATGGTAATCTTAAGACTATTAACAATGAAAGGATAAAATTTTATTTAGTTTTTTTAATTTTTAACTGACTGAATATTCATTTCAACATCCAAATTTTCTTTGACATTTTGAAACATATATATGACAGGGCCCTACCATGGTGCTGATTTTTCAGCCCAGTGTGGCCTCTTCATTGTAAGCCGTGGTGGGTCCTGTACTACGTAACTTCAAAAAAAAAAAAAAAAAAAAAAATCCGTATATATATATTTATATATAATATAATAATATATATAAATATATAATATATATATATATATATATATATATATCTATATATATATATATTATATATATATATATATATACTATTAATATATATATATATATATATATAATATATAATTCATCATCATCATCAATCATCATAGTCATCATCATCATCATCATCTATCATTCTCATCATGCATCAATCATCATCATCATCAATCATCATCTCATCATCATCATCATCATCATATCATTCATCATCATCATCATCATCATATCATCATCATCAATCATCAATCATCATCAATCATCATCATCAATCAATCATCATCATCATCATCAGTCATCAATCATCATCATCAATCATCACATCATCATCAATCAATCATCATCATCATCATCATCATCATCATCATCAATCATCATCATCATCATCATAATCATACAATCATCATCATCATCATCATCAATCATCACATCATCATCATCATCATCCATCATCATCATCATCAAATCAATATCATCATCATCATCATCAGCATCATCATCATCATCATCATCA
>JABUQX010005082.1:0-18848 GCA_015478945.1 Trachelipus rathkii
CTAACATAATATATCTTTTTTCTTTTTTAATAGTCACTTGATAGTAATATAATAATAAATATATATATATATTATATATAATATATAATATAGTAATATATATATTATTAAGTATATATCTATATAATTATATATTACTATTATTCGATATATATATATGATATCTCTCTCTCTATATACTCTCATCTCTTATTCTCCTTACTCTATCACTTATTCTCTATACTGCTGTCTATCTATATCTCTATTTATCTTCTCATAACCTTACTTTATCTATATTTACTATCTCTCTCTGCTATCACTCCTTATATCTCTTATTTATATTAGTATATCGTAAATTATTATACTTTATACTCCATATTCTATCTATTACTATATATATCGTATAATCCATCTCTCTCACTCATCTCTTCTCATTCTTACTTTATGCTCTTCTCTCTCTTCTTATATTATATCATCTCATCATTACTTAGTTACTCTCTGCTTATTATATTATACTCTATATTATACACCTCGTTATTATATATCTATATTCATAATTATATATATTATTAATTTAGTATCTTATATATAGTATATATATACTTTTCACTATCTCTATATCTCTCTATCTATATATATATCTGCTATCTATATATACTATATATTTTAACCCATGCCCCAGAACCGGGGTTCCAAAACTTTTTCATACCGGCGGCACCCTTTGTTGTGCTAAAAAATAAATCGCTGCGCACACTCTACTCTTAATTGGTTTTGAGTATTTAGTCTAGCTCCTAGGAAAAACGAGAAAAACACAATGAAAATTTAATGCGCTTCCATTACTTTAACTTGAAGAATCTGAAACGGTTTTATATGAACTTTTTCATTTCATTTTCTTTAAGTTTATGGGAATGTTTTTGTAATTTACCCTTAAATCATCTTCTGACGCTGGATATCGTATACTCTTGTATCGTTTTTATGTAAGCATACGTCTGAATGCCGACTCGTAATAGATAGGTGGATAAAACGCACAAGTCTTTAATGCAATCTTGCCAACAGCATTGCTTTCTGCATACACTTGCATCTCAGACACTCTCTTGGTCTTTTCGTGTATTTAATTTCAACGCGCGGTCTTCACTGATGCTAGCAGATTTTTTGAAAAGCTTCTCATTTTGTCAATCCAGATAGCGTTTTTAACCGTTTCGGGTCATCACTCGAAAAATGTTTTTGTCAAACCCCCCCCCCCTCCAGTCTGTAGACCTCAGAATCGCATATCGGGAAAATACTCAGGCAATGTTTTCTCTCAAACCTTCCATTGTGGGCAGTAAATATTTCGAGGAAGTTCGGTTGAAGATGAATCATTTGTTTTTGACAAATTCTTGCAACCGAGAAAGGTTGGAGATGTCTAGCTTCAATCAACAAACTTCAAAAAAAAATCAAAAAACATTTTGCGCAAGCCTTTTATTTTGTCTAATTGTACTCCTCCTTCCCTTGAAGAGATGTGGTGGTTTCAATATTAAGTTTTTCGAATATGTCGAAAAGCTATATCAATTAAGCTGCCAATACCTTTCAGGTCATTTTTGAATTAAAATACTGTTCTGTAAATGTCACTACCATGAACTGTTTGGTTTAAAAAATCTGGCTAACTATCTCCCCTTGACAGCCACCGCAACTTTCCTGTGTGCAGGCAAGAGATGGAAGTGAGCCAACCGTCCATATCTGTCGGCGGTAAGTTTTAAAAGGCGTGCTTGAGGCGGGCGGCTCTTAACATGACGAATTATGTTTCCTCTGTATTGTTCTGTAGGAGTTTTAAAAATCTTGTGGCTATAATTTGGTCCTGATTTCAACTACTTATGAATTAGCGGCGACTTTTGCAGGTGACTTTTTCTGAACCTTGCTTCATCTTAGACACCGCTCCCTTCGTTTTTTCAACCATTGCGGCCGCTCCATCATGCAATTCTCCACCACTTGCTCCATTCCAAACCATTTCCTGGTACAAATTTGTCGTAGCATTGAAAAATTTCGTCGCCAATGGTGTAAGTCTCAAGCGATTCGCTCATCAAAAGTTCCTCTCCTATTTGCATTTCGCACGAATGGGTCCTCTCACAAAACACACAGAATGAACTGGCATCATCAAGCTGTCAACTAAAAAAATTCACGTTTTCATCTTCTTATTATAAGTTCTTCTCTCGACTGTCTCTGAAATTGTGTTATTCGCTTGCTTATAATGTTATTTGATAGCTGCACAGTATCAATCTTCCTGGTCATATCTTTAACTAAAACGAAGCTATAAAGTAGGGATGTACACACCCGTGCAAACAATGATGTATGCCCCGCTGATTATGAAATAATCATCAGCTTTAATGAAGCTTCAGTGCAATTTTGTACATACTTTTTAGGTTATCAACAGGTAGCTTTTCTTTTAATTAGCTGGTCTGAAAAAAGAGGGAAAAAAAGTCTCGTAGACATTGTCTATTTTGGCACCACTTAAAAAAAAACGAGTCCTTCGTTGGTAGCAGCGCATATTATGAAAACGAATTGTACTACTTAACTCCAAAATTTTAGTAATATTGCGATAAAATTTGCCGGCACCTGGCACACTGCTTGGCGGTATATATATATCAAACCCATGCCCCAGAACATACCCCTGTCATAAATGTAATAGAAATTAAAGTCGAGGACTAACATCAGTGTTATGTTACTCTTGCCAACAATGGTATCATCTGAAGTGCACCAACCTTTAAACCTTCAATGATTACTTCCCAAAATGGTCCTGCCATCAATGTAGAGATGCGCATACAGAAACCCAAATTCCACATCCCTACAGCTCAATCAACACACTTCAATGAAACATAAAATGGTATGAAGAATAAAAGCAAAGAACTCCAACATACACTAATTAAATACAACATATATATAGCACTTATACAAGAGATTAATCTTAAAAAAGATACACATCTTTCTGAATTTATAAATTATACTAGCTTAACAGGATAAAAATCCACCTCAACACAACCTTATTACGCTCGTACATAAAAATATACAATTCCGAAACACCACAAATCAAACCCAAATTCTTATGAACAATGACCGAACTTCCTCTTACCAATCGATAGAAATACAGGTCAATAAAAAAACACAACTTAATCAATCTCTATTTCCACCCCACCCCCATCCTCATCTCAACACTGTCCACACAATTATTTCCCAAACCTATCTCCCTTGACACAATATAACAACCTGATTTTAGCCGGTGATTTTAATGTACATCACCCTACATGGCTTAATACCCACACACCCACACGAAGAGAAAATGCGCCCATAATTTACATTCTTTTATCATTCTTAATAACCAAAACCAACATGCACGAGTACCTCCACAGCATAACCCGGACCCCACTTTCCCCAGACATCACATTTTGTTCCCCCAAAATTCATGTTACCGCTACATGGCAAACCTTTCAAGCTATCCCAATCCTAATTACAATCCAAGACAAACACTCAAATTACACAGAATTAAAAAAAAACATACATCAATTATAAGAAAGCAAATTGGTAGGCCTATACTGACAGCATAAAGCGTGAATTAGAATTTATCCAAATAACCAAATTTCCTCACTCAACGAAGCAATACAAAAATTTAATAGCATAATTCTTAAGGCATCCAAAAAACACATCCCACACGGCTGCAGTAAAAAATTTAACCCCAATATTTCCCCAATAATAGACACCCTGATAAAACATAAAAAAAAACTCGCAGACAAAATCGACAACCAAACCCAGCGCAATTGAACCAAATCATAGACCTTAACAAGAGAATAAATATCCTAATTGACACAAATCAGAAAAGGAATTCGGAAGCAATACACCCACAATCTAGATTACAAAACCAAAACACAATTATTCCGCTCAATAAAAAAATCCACACATCGCCCCCACCCCCCAACCCATGAAGCTATCTGAAAGCAAAATAATAAAATCCACAGCCCTAAAAAACCAATGCAATATCATCACATCCCACTATTCAAAGATCTGTAATAAACCCACAATCCCCACCAGCATACAAACGATTAAGCGACTTCAAATATTAAAATTTAATCAAGAAATCCCACTTTCCCCCCTAGAAGTAATTAACATTAAAAGAAAGCTAAAAAAATTCAACAGCAGTGGACCCAGACCAAATATCTAATATTCATCTCAAACATTTAGGAACCAAAGATATTGCAACTCTCACTCAAATATTTAACATGGCATGGCTAACAAACAATCTCCCGCCACTCAGGAGCAAGTCCATAATTCTTATATTAAAGTCTGGTAAACCCCTTGGCCCTTAATGATCCGGTTTCATATAGACCCACTTCACTGCTCTCCACAATATCCAAAGCAAAAGATAAATTAATTCTCAATAGAACTTCTCCCTTTATCTAACTCAACATGGCTTCAGACAAAAACACTCCACAAGGTCATACAAGGTCAATACTCCTCCCGCACATACAAACGGCGTCTCTTCAAGCGCAATCCTCTCACCTCTCGTCTCTACTAACACTTTTTTAATCTCTGTATGCACGACCTTCCAAACCACACATCCCTTCTATAAAAGTTAATAGCTATGCCGACGATCTAACAATTACAGCTCAATGCCCTTCTAAAGAGACTGCATGTATAAAGTTGCAACAGTATATAGGACAGCTGGAGCAGTGGCTGGCAACGAACATAATGACAGCACCCCCCAATAATCTTTAGTAACGTTACTCACAAGCTGATAGGAAAAAATCATACATTCTTTCAGTCCAAACTATTTAGCGCTTTGAAATAATAGACCTCCATCTTGGTAAGCAACCCTCATCTTGAGCTTGACTTCGACCCACATATGACATTCAGCTCTTCCCACATAAACATTACACCCAAAGCTTTGGAAAGTCACAAAGAAACCAACTCTATAAGTATACAGCAATATCTTTCATGCCTCCCAAAATTATGCATCGGCCGCGCATTCAAACATTCAAAACTGAGAAGTTGCTCAAAATAAAGCCCTTCATGGAATTATAACTGGTTGCCTCCCTTCAAATCACCGCCTGACTGAAACAAAAAATCTCCTATAAGGCTCTAACCTGGACATAATAGGATGTCAAAATTCTTGATGTAATAACTTTCATAAAGATATCACTCCTTACCCAAACCAACTAAAGGACTAAAGCTACACCAGCAGAAATATTTTCTGCATTTACCAATCTTTAGCAATGCACCTCTCTTCTCCCTGCTCTCCCCTCTCCTCTCCCGCTCTTCTCGTTCCTATTACACTTCATATTTAAAACATTTCCACTACTTCAACTTGACCCAAGAAACTATCTAGGCATACAAACATACCATAACTTTAAACACTCCACTCTCACAATATCCACAGTCAGACAAAACCATCGCATCTGTCAAACTCACGGGTAATCATCAGTCAGGCTGTCCACTCTGGACACTGCCCCCCCCCCTTCAGGAATTACAAATATTAAATCATTTCTACGATCCCTCTCCCCTCCGTCATAGATGGTCCTTTCATACATCAATTGACACACAGAAACAGTCTCATTATCAGATTAACCTGCTTCAGAAAATACATCAGGCGCAATTTTCGTACCCCTCCTCCTTTAATTTTAACATCTGCTGGCTGCAGCCGTGGCTGCTCGTTGTTGCGTACCGACTCGGCTTCGCTCGTTACTCCATCAGGGAGGTGGAGCTGGGGAAGAAAAGTAAGTAAATGTTATATCAGTCAATCCACCGTTCTTCCCAAAGACTGGGGGTAAGGTGCGTAGCCTGCACCCGGAAAAGAAAAGTCGTAGAAGAATATGACGCCAAGTCAAAAGAAAGCCAGCTTTACTGCCAACTTTATATCTTTTATCGAGAACTCGTCGCAGTCAGTAAAATCCACCCTAAGAGCTTCACGACTGCGAACGGACCCTCACTATGGCAATCTCGTCAGTGTGGGGTTTATCTCTTGGCCCAAGTGGGCCAATAACATACTCGCCCCTGATGAAACACGCCCATTCATTCCTATTATGCAACTTTCCTCTTTCATGCTGCCTCTGCCAATACTCTCACTTTCTCTCTTCCTCGCTCCAGGGCCATTCCTTTACTAAACTCATATCACTTTCTTTGGTCTCCCAGCCAGTCAATTCCCACACACACACCACTATACCATCCGCTTAACCAACCGCCTATCATCTCATCCTTTCCACATGACCAAATCATCGCAAACTTTATTTTCATTTTCTTCTCTTCATTTATCCCATTCTTCACACCAAACAACTCTCATGGACCAGCTCCCCATCTTAGCGCAATCGCTAATAACAGTAACACTTGTAAGATTGGTCTATCCCGAGCACATTGTACTTAGATCTACGATCTCTTCTCCTCTATGATCATAGTCTATACTCTATACCTTTTACACAGTTAACACATACCTCTACATGTAAGACGCTTAGCGCACTCAAGACTTAGTCCCTTTACATCCACCATACAGGTATATATATATATATATATTATATTATATAGTATATATATATATACTATAGTATATTATATATTACCATTTATATATTATAATTATTATATTATCTACTATATATATATATTATATTATATATATATATCTAATATATATAATACTATACTATATATAATAAAGTTGTCTATAAGGGAAGAGTAATATTAGGCCCATATTTTCACATACGTACCTTTAAAAGGTTTGGTCCACTTGTTTTAATGAAAGTATATTTATATACTGGAGAGAAATTTTAGCACCATGTTTTCCCAAAGTATGTTTCTAACTAAAAGGTTTTAAAAGTATATCGTAAGGCAAGACTGAAGAAGCTGGGATTGATGTTTTCGTGGAAAGAACTTTTTAAGAAAGGGGATATAGCATTCAGCTTATTAAATTTTAATCCATCTATCGCAATAAGTTCTTTAAACTAAACTAAAAATTGCATACCAGAAGTTGTGGGTGAAATGGTCTGTTGACAGTGTCATCGTGGTCAGCACTGCTCTTATTTTCTAAATGCATTTTGGGAAACATTTATCATCTCATAGATAAACGTTTTAGAGGGGAGAGTATCCTCACGCATACTCGAATGTTGTCAATTACCTGCCATTTTTATCGGTGCCACTTTTTCTCTCTTTGACGTTCATATTCTTTAACACACTCCCTATCCCTCTTAGGCAGCAATATTACTGCCACCATTTATCCACATACAATATGCACATGATTAAAGTACACACCCTCTTCTAGATAACAACTTACAGACATCCCTACCTACTCTATCCTGTGTGTGTGGGGGAAGAAAGATATTGCCCACATCGTATGTCTGCGTGTCTAGAAGTCGACTAAGGGACGGTGGTAACTAAATTGGCTGCCCACTACCCATCCTATCTCGTTGCCAGGAATGCTAATTGCAGGCCTTCGGACAAAGGATCCGTGATCGCCGAAAATCGGTCTCGTCTATCTTCGGCGAAAATTGTATGAATCGTAAAAGAGGGTACATGGAATGTCGAGGAATAAATGTTGAGGAGAAGAGGAGAGAGGTGATGGATGTATTTAGAAAGGGGAAATTTTGATTTGCTCGCTGTGAGAAGTTAAGTGAAGATGAAAGGAAACGGTGAAAAATGAGTGGGTGTGGTGTGAAATGTGTGTGTGCTGGTGTGAAAGAATGAGAGAGGGAGAAAAGGAGTTGCAGAATTTGATCGATCTCTGTACTCTGTCGGTCACAAAGCTCTTCATGGTAGACTTGTGCTGTGTGAGTCCCTATGAATTCTAATGTTAAATTTTAAGTTTGAAAAGGTCAAGGTATGTGTGGGCGTGACATATGGTACATTCTGAGGAAACGTTTACGCAGAGTACGATTTTTTTTTGGATAATCTGAATGAAATGTTCTGGTGGGGTGAGAGGAGCTTTGCAGATTGATATGCTCGGGGGACTCTGAAATGGTGATGGCATAGGTGAATGCAAAAAAGGGATGGTATAACAGGTTGGTTTGGCGGAGTGGCGGGAGAAAATGAGAATGGTAGGAAGGTGATTTGATTTCTGTGAAGAGAGAGGTAATGTGTTAAGTAATACTTTCTTTAAACACAAGAAGTATCCTAAGTATACTAGAGTTTGTGTGAGTAGAGATGGTATCGATATCGAAGTGAAGATTATGCTTGATTTCGTGTTGGTGAAGAAAGATGTTTAAGTATGTGTTGGATGTTAAAATCAGTGAGGGGTTTAGGAATGGGATTATCGATCATTATGTTGTCTATGAAAATTAAGTTAATGGGGCTGGATGGAGACGAAGGTGATACGAAAGGAAGAGCAGGTAAAATTAAGAGTGGAAGTTAAGTGAACAAGACAATGAGGAATAAGTATGTACTCTCGTCGAGCGCTTCGCTAGTAAATTCTGGTTGTTTATGTGAACAAGTTTGATACTGAACAAATCTGGGGGCAAATGAGAAGCAATTGTTAGTAGTGCGGCAAAGGAAGTATGTGGTGTGCTCTATAAGTAGGAAAGTAAGAGATGTTACACAGTGAATGTGGGAATGAGGGTGATGAAAGCGGTAAAAGGTAAAAAAGAAGCGTGGTTGAATGTACTAAAAGCAATGATTGAAGTCTCAAAGAAAGATGCTTGGAATTATATAAGGAGGAAAAAAGAAATACTAAAAGGTGCATAACGTATGAGAGAAAACAAGAGGTAAATGACAGTTTGGAAGGAGATGAATGGGGACTTTACAAGGGAATAGGAAGTTCTTCTGGAGAAGCGCGAAAGCTAAAGAATGAGAATAGGGGGCAATCTGCTTTAGAATAATGAATAGGGATGGTGCCTTCCGTGACTGACGAACATGGATTGTGAGGGGAGTGCGGAAAGAAAACTTCGAGAATCGCATAATATTAACAGTAATGAAGAGGTGATAATGAATGTGTGTGGGTTTGATAGTGTAAGAAAAAAGAAAAATAAGTATCGTGGGGAGGAGGTAATAGGTAGGAAGGATAAGAAAGTTGAAGAATGTTAAATCTGCAGGTATAGATTGAATTACTTGTAAAATGATAAAAAATGAAGGCGAGATTGACTGACTCGATATGCAAGTTGTGTAACAAAGAGTTTATGCAGGGTATAGTTCCGAAGGAATGGAGGAGAGCAGTTAAAGTGCTATTATATAAGGGTAAGAGAGAGATAAGGGGAACTGTAGAAACTATAAGGAAATTAGTGTATTGAGATATATGCTGGTATTTCGTCCGAAAAACTGCTTCTAGTATCTGATTTACTCACTGATTGACGAAGATCAAGGTGCATTTAGAAGTGATAGAGCATGTGTAGATCAAATCTTCACATTCAAAGCAAAATGATTGAGAAATCAGAGAGAACAAGAATAAAGCGTATTTAGATTGTATGGACTTGCAACAAACGTATAACAGGATTAATAGGGAAGCTTTGTGGCAGATGTTAGTGAAATATGGTGTTGGTGGTAGGGTTCTGAATGGAATCAAAAGTATCGATGTCGATAGTGAAACGTGCCTAATAATATGTGGTATTGAAAGTGAAAGGTTTAAATATTAATAGTGGAGTGAGACAGGGATGTGTTATGTCTCCTTAGTCGTTTAATTTGTATGTGGATGAGGTAATGAAAGAATTAGGGGTGGGGCGTGGCCAGGAAATGGTGTCAGAATGATGGAAAATGGAGATGAGTGGAAGGGTGCCCTACCTATTATAATTTGCTGATGATTTGTCTCTGTGTGGCGAGCATCTGTAAGAGAGTTTGAGATGAATTGCATAGAGAGATTTATTTTAGGGTGTGTAAAAAGGAGGGCTTTGAAAGTAACGTAGAATAGAAGTAACGGTTATGGTTGCTGTGTGAGGACATCCCAGTGTGCACAGTTTATGCTACGAGTTGTGAGCGGCTGGAACATGTCTGAGTTTAAATATTTAGGGTATACTGTATGTTGGATGAGAACGGATGATGTAGAGTGTATGTAGGAAAGTTGTGAATCGCAGAAGGTTGCTGGTGCAAATAATCGTTGGTGAATGTAAAGAACTCAAGTCTTGAGTGCGTGACTACGGGTTTTACCATGAGGGTATGTTGTACCCATAGTATATCTGTATGTAAGTGAGACCTATTCTCTGGAATCAAGAAGTATACATCTAAACAGTTCAATGTGTTCACATGGACAATCTTAGGACATGCCTAGTGTGAGAAGAATTCAATAAAATCGAGGAATGAAACCTTATTAGAGACGTTGTGTGCCCTGTGAAGACAAGGGTAATGAGAGAAACAAATGATAGTACTGTTGAGATGGTTTGGTCATCGTGGAAAGGCATGAATGATAGTCCGTTGGTTAAGCCGATGTATGGTGGTGAGTTGTTGGGGAACCGCCCGCTGGGAAGACCAAAAAAAGCCTGGATTGAGTCAGTAAAGGACATGTCTGGAGGAAGAGAAATGTGAGTTTGCAAGAGGCGAGAAAGAAAGGGTGCATGATAGGAGAGCATGCGGGGTTTTTGTGAGGGGGTATGCTGGCCCACCTGGGCCAGGGGATGAAACCCTACACCTTGACCGATTTACCATAGTGAGGATTCGTCGCAGTCCCCCGTGAAGCTCTATAGGGTGGATTTTCTGACAGCAGGAACGCAGTTCCTTACATCAATTAATGGCTACAGGAGGGGCGATAAGAGGCTGGGCTTCTCCTTTTCGACTTTTGTCATATTCTCTGACTGCTTTTCTTTCTGCTGCTTCCCATGCACCTTACTTCCAGCTCTTGGGAACAAAAAGGAAGATGAAAAAAGAATAATAATAATATATACTATAATATATATATATATATATTATACTATATAACTTATAATATATAATTATATATACTACTATAATATATAATACTATTATATTATTAATAATATATATATATATACTATATCATATATATATACTATATGTATATATAAATACTATATATATATTATATAATATATATATATTACTATACTATATTATTATACTATATATACTATATACTATATATAATATATATCTATAAATATATATATCATATATATATATATATATATAAATATAGTATAATATATATATAATACTATATATATAATATATATATATGGCTCTACCTGTGCTCTCAACTTCCTGCTTCAATGCTTGCATACCTGCCTACGTATACCTATTCCGTCTCTCTCTTTCTTACTCACTGAACCGCCCTTCCTTTCCTGCTTCGAAAACGTCGCACTCCATTAGCCTGCTAGTGATGGCCGATATCTAAAAAATATCGACATATCGATATTTAAAAAAAATCGGAAATATTTGTTCTTTAAAAATCATCAAAATAATCCAATAAAATCGCCCCCCTTTCTCTTTCTGAAAAAAAACTTACTTTAACCGGCCCAAGAACAAAAAAATATCGATATTCGATTACTATCGATATTCCTTCGATATACATATAATTGAAATATTCTAATGCACAATATATTATATACTATAACCTATATCAGTAATATAGTTCACACATAGAGCGTATAATATATATATATATATAATAGATATACTATATATTTAATACTAATACTATAATACTAATATTATATATATATATATATATATATTATATATACTTACGGTAATTATTCCTCCAGATTAGGGGGCACATAGTTTAAAAAAACACACGATAGCTACACTAAAATGTGAATACATTTTGAATCCAGGGCAATATTTCAGTCTGAAAGTACAAAATAAATTAAAACTAAAATAACTTATAATAAAATAGAATAAGTATCAAGTTTTAGGGATGACGACTGTTTTCTATTCTTAAAAAACAACACAATTATGTTGTTAACGATTTCATTGCATACTTAAACAAGAGCAGTTGCAAGGTATTTTACACAGCTTATTACGGTTTAACTATCTAACCTTCCTCTCCTCGTCTCTCTCCTCCTCTCTCTCTCTCTCCTCTTCTCTCTCTCTCTCTCTCTCTCTCTCTCTCTCCTCTCTCTCTCTCTCTATATATATTATATATATACATATACCTATATATACTACTATATATAATATATATATATTTTATATATATATATATATAACTGAAGTATATATATATATACCTACCTATATATATAATACCTCATTAATACTACAATAAAAAAAATTGTATCTCCGATTCTCTTCATTCAATCTGACACTTCATAACGTTTGTCCAATTTGTTTCCGTTTGTTTAGTTTTTATATATAATCATCTATTACTATATTTTATGATAAATCTTATCTATTACTTATATCAAGGAAAATTATATTAAAATAATAATTATATTCATAAGTGCTATATAATTCACAAAGAGAGATAAAAGGCTTCAATTTATAGAATATATGAAGCAGACGTATGCACAGCAAAGAAAAAGTGGTAGACATGAAAACCAGGATCTCACTCTTCAGGCCTCTTCCAACTTCAAAGTTCCAACTCCAGATAGTTGAAGACTGAGTTGTGCTTGAAAGCGTCATGTTGATGCTTGACTTTTTGTGGACGAGTGAAAAAATTAAATAAGAAATCGCGTTTCACTAGAAAATTAACAATAATCATAAAAAATCAACTTTTTTTTTTTTCCTATCATTTCAAAATGAAAAATAACTATTAAGGTATTACTTTGCTAGGGATCTTCAAAATGATTTCTTAATTTAAGTGACAACAATACGTTGAACTTTATGTTAAACGAAATTAATTTTAATTGTATATAAGATAACTAACTACTTCGTCATTCATTAATCGTTGAACGTTCTGTTTTGATGAAAATCCTATTAACATTTTAACAGATTTTAAAAGTTTATTTTACATGAATATTGTTTTGGAATGCCAACGACTTTTCATAAGCAAAAGCTGTATTCGATGTACCCCTCAAAATACTATAGCTATTCATAAAATCGTTAATTTACGTAATTACATATTTACAGCGAAACATCGTAATCGCCAATAGATGATTAGACACAGTCGTAGCAACTCACAGGAGTCTGCTCCGTAATCAGATTCTCTACACTAGTGATTATCTCTTCGTCCACACTCGGCACTGAACACACCCTCCACAGAGCTACACGTAATCAAGATCAGGCTGGTCTCGAGTGGACCGCAAAGTCTTTAACAGTCGTAAAAAGACAATAAATTTATAAAATATTTCAGTAAAACAGAACAATAAAACTATGATAGCTATTTTAATTCCTTTCCTTTTATTCAATGTACCTCAAGTTATTTAACCCTTTAAGATATCGTGTGCATTTACTATGAACTATAATATATTATATATATATACGTATATATATACTATTATAAATATACTATATAGCTATATATATATACTACCTATATAATATATATATAACTATATATATACTACTATATAGTACTATACTATATATACTATCACGCTATTATTATATATAATATTACAAAGCCCAATACTTATCATCCTAATGCACCTAAAAAGACTAACTGATTGAAATATCTCGAAGTCAATCTATTCCTCGTTCAATTTGAGCACCAAATGGTTTAATAATCGATACTGGTTCGGTTCTGACGAGACCTGACATCGGCATCTACCAGTGAGATACTTTCATTGCTAACCAAAACATCAGCAGGGAAAGCATTTTTACTATAGGCGTTTTCGATTTTGCAACTTTGCTAAACGAAATTTAGTAAAATGCTAAAGTTGCGTTCGTTTATGTCAATTTTTCAGCAGCAATCTAGCTAAAATGCTAACCAAACGTTCTAGGAATTCTCCTAAATTCGTAAGGTGCTCCTTTCCCTGCTTACCGAATTTGCTTAAGGAAAAATGCTAACGACAAATAGTAAACAAATAAGATTTCGGCGGCGTAGTAAGTTTCGTTGATCTTGAGAATGTTCTACATTCATTAAATTAGCTTAAATCTGCATTTTCTATCCAAATCGATAACTCCATTACAATATTTTGAAAATTATTTGTAAAAAACCAAGCTTTGTTATTCTTTTAATTTTTTTTAATTCCAAGAACAGCTGATTGAAAAATTTTGTAAACAATCGGTCGATTTATGCCCGAAATTCACTGTGCTAAAACTGGATTAGCAATTTCATTATCCGAGCGTTAGCACAAATCGCAAAAACGAAAACTGTCTTATCATTCCAAAATTTTATTGGGCCGCATTATCCACTTGCTCCCGGAATAACTGAATAGTGAATCAGCTGAAATACTCAAAGAACAATTTGACTAAGTGTCACGCTTGCCATGTGTGTATTTTTTGGCTTCCCCGAAAAGACGAAAAATTAAAACCCCAAATTTTCTCGGTTCTATTTCTATTACTACGGCATTGGAGACCGAACGAAGAACGAAATACTGGGGGAAAAAGAGAGATCCACTTCAGGGTGTCGGGAGAGGGGGGTGATAAATTTTATTAATTTTTCCGGCCTCTAAAAAAATCTTTTGAAAGAACTATCGCCTTTCGATATAAGAAAAAATATCCGAAAAATCGTCGATATATGCGCCAGAAAAAATATCGCCCAAAAATATCGATATATCGTGCCAAAAATATCGATATTTCGATATATCGATATTTTTTGGCCATCCCTAGCCTGTGCCGAAGAAAAAGGGTGGACCACCCTCAAACCGCCCCCCCCAACTATCGCCCCATTTAAGAGGAAGATTTGGAAACAACTCAATTCCTGCTAATCGTAGTCTCTGATCGTCAGTAATGTCTTGGTAGAAGCGCCCTACATTGATCCCCTTTCTCTTCTTTTGCAATCGTTGCGTTCTCTTCCCTTCGGCATTCGGGTGAAATCTTTCGCAGTGGAGTTTGGATATATCCGAAAGATTTCGATAGTTTCTGGTACAAAGCTATGATTTAGAACATTTAAGTGAAATTCGTGTAAAGAATTGAACAGTTCTTTTTGGCTTTAATAAAATTTGAAATTAATTCTGCGTAAAATATTGATGCTCGGTAAAATATGATTATAAATATAAATTTCACGTAAGTAGCAGCATTATACTACGTATTGTCCTAACTATTGTTCTACTATCTTATCTTTAAGGTTTCGCCCTTTGCGAAATGCCAGGTGAAAACCAAATACTGTACTTATTAAGATCACTAAACTATGTTTGAAATTAAGTGATTTTTTTTCACTTCAAATATTTAAGTTAAATAAATAAAGAGATAAGACACCATTAAAAGCATTAAACTCAAAACTGATTGAAGAAACACTAACTTTTATGCTAGTTATTATCATTATTATTTATTTTAAAGATTTAAAGATAATATAGTATTTTAATAATATTATTAAAAATAAATGGAAAAAAAATATTTTAAGTTAAGTGGGTAACAAAACTAAAATATATTGTTTTGAATTTTTAGTTCCTTCATAAAATATTTGTCTTACTCAATATATATATTTATATACTATAATATACAGTATATAAGTTACTATATATATATCATATAATATATATATACTATATATATAATATATATATATATACATTTTATCAATATGTCTATGAAATTATACTATATATAAAAAACATAATATATTTTTTTGTGTGTTATAATCAATATACTATATGTATATATATATAGTATATATATATATATATATATATAATATATATATATATATATATACTATATATATTATATATATATATATTATATATGTATATATAATATTAATGTGCACCAAGATTTCTTTGCAGTTTAAAAAGACTACTGAGAGAACAACACACCTTAAAAACTCAGTACATATCTAGAAGATGAATAATATATATATGATTATATTATACTATAATATATATACTATATATATATATAATTAAATATATATATACTATTTATAGTATACTATAAATAAATCAATTAACACAACGGTATCGTGTATTTCACAACCCCGCAGTTTTGGAAAACTTTTTATATGTTTTACTATATACTATAATATATATATTATATATATAATATATATATATTATATATTATATATATATAATACTATACTAATATATTATTAATAGATAATATATATTACTATTAATTTACCTTAAAGTACAGTGTTTTCGTAGAATGAAGATTTTCTCACGTAGTTCTGGAGACCGATTTAACTTAAATCGTAGAAACTGCCATACCATGTCTGATCAAAATTTATTCTGGTAATATGAATTCCTTTCAGAGTTTGAGGCTTAGTTGTTTTTTTTCAGAGTCTCCAAGATCTTATTTCCATGAGAAAACGGCGCAACGTTCTATGGAGGTGATGTGTTCATGAAGACAAAGGATACTATTGAACTAGATGCCGACAAATGTGACTGAGAAGTATTACGATTCTTAAGGAAAGTAAACTACTTCCATCCACGTTCTGTCGTTACTAGATTCAACAGCACCTTTACATTCGTCTACTTCTACATATTTCAAATTTGGTCAAACACGTATGAGGCGTGGCCAAACAAATCTGAGTCATTCTTGCGGCTCAAAAACCTCTTTTTCTTGAACGCCAAAAATCCATTTGTTTTCTTCAATTTTGTGACAACTTTGGGTTTTCCCTAAAGCCGAAACTCTAATCCATAACATTCAAATCTCGAAAGATATAACTGACCACTGATCACAAGTACTTTTCCAAAACAGTGTAATCAAAAAATCACCAACTATTTCTTTTAACTCGTCTTTATCAGACAAGAATAACCCCTTCTTCTTTTCAAGCTTGCTAAGCTAGCCATCGAAATCCGAATGTGATAAAAACACATGATCTTTTTTCGACTTTTAAGTTCTTCATACTGGACTATTTGCACGTCAATACTGTCTACTCCTGAAATACTTGTCTCCTTCAATCTTCATAACAACTTTGCGAAAAGAAGCTGCCTGGGAATGAACCCCGGAAATGAAGCATATTTTCAGCAAGGGGATTTCAAAAACATTTCAAAAAACCTCTGGACATTTCTTCTGACACGAAGGTATTGAATTTCAGTCCCAGGAACGAGTTTCAACACTCTTTCGATTTCCTGGCATTAAAGCAACCCATCTTGTTTTGCTGTATCCAAGAGCTGTTCTTAATACTCATCTCCGACAAAAATCGCAAAAATTCCTTTAAAGCTCTTCTACCTCCGAACGGTATCAATGTAAAAATACCGAACTCCATATTCTTACAATTACCAGACTTCAACATCAAACAGGGAAGTAAATCCGCTACCACATTGCCACTCGCGTTACTCAAATATGAGCGAATACATCCTACTTCGCAAATCTAACTTCTCTGCCCATGCAAGGATTCAGGTTTCTAAAAATGTATTTACTACTTTCATCTGCATGGTCCTCAAAATTTGACAATTCTGTATACACCAACTAAAGACCAACTACTTTTTTGTGTAAATCATAATCTGTAATTAAATCCATTAAATAATTTACGACTATATTCAGAGGTCCCCCCCTTCCTGAAAGGGGAAGGAGAAAAAATTTTTGGGGGAAAAAAAGGTCCCCCCAAAGCGAAACAGCTTTACTGAAAACTCCTACTATTTTTTTCCTCAATTTTCTGCTTTTAATTTTACATTTTATATTTAACATTTTACATTATTTGAAAAGGGAAAAAATGGCGGGATCTCTCTGGAAAAAGCGGGACTTCTCAGAAAAAGCAGGGACATTTCTTTTTCTCATTTAACAGAAAGCGGGACCAAGGAATCGAACAAAAGCGGACCTGTCCGCCTAACAGCGGGACTCGATGTCCACTTTAATATATATATATATATTATATAATATATATATATATTATACTATATATATTATTATATATATATTATATATTATATATATATATATACTATAATTTATATATATATTATATGTATAATATATATATATATATAATATATTATAATATATATATATATACTACTATATATAATATATATATATATACTATAAATATATATTATAATATAATATATATATATATATTATATATTATACTATATATAAATATATAATATATATATATATATACTATATAACTAACTATATACTATCATATATATATATATAGGCATATTTGTGGATTACTGTACTGTGACTTTTTTCCGGAAAAATTTTCTCAAGTTCAAAAAATTTCTCAAGTTCAGAAAAGTTAAGTTCTAAGTTAAGTTGTTTAAGAAAATTCTTTAGGGCAAGCTTCTGCAATTATGCCAGAAGCTTGTCACTAAAATAATTTTCTTAAAAAACTAAACTTAACTTTTCTGACTTTTAGAAATTTTTTGAACTTGGAAAATTTTGTTTCAGAACAAAAGTATCATAAGTAAACAGTCTCTACAAATATGACCATATATAGTACTATATATATAATATATAATATAATTAATAATATATACTATTATTAATATATATATATATAATATAATATATATATAAATTAGTATATATTATATATACTGATATCTATACTATTCATAATACTTCAATTTCGATTATGAATACAAAGCACCAGGCGCTCTAAAACAGCTTTACTTAATTCCAACGTTTCGGGTGTTCTATACATTCCCATCATCAAAGACTACCTATAAAAAATTAATAATCATACAACTCGCCAATATGAAAGTATGAACAACAAATATCTATATATAGATATATATATAATATTAATAAATTATATATACTTATATACTATATAATATATATTATATATATACTATATACTATAATATACTATAATCTAATATATACCATATATATTATATATATATATATATATATATATATATATATATGATATATATATATATTATATATATACTATATAGTATAATAGTATATATATATACTATATATAATAAATATATCATATATACAATATACTATATATATATATTATATATATA